>CAEFZX010021336.1:0-19462 GCA_903066825.1 Alfaro cultratus
TGAACCCAAATTGATTGTCTGTAGACATAACTAACTTTGCAAATTTAGGCAAAAGAATTAGTTCAAAGACTTTAGACAGTGTACTAGCTATGGCTATAGGTCTATAGTTATCGGAGCTGCCAATTTTACCAGCTTTGTTTTTAGTCACAGGAAATAGAAGAACATTCATCAAGGTATCAGGAACAAAACCATGCATAACAAAACCAGTGAAACATAAGGCAAGAAGAGGGGCTACCCTTGAACTTGCAAATTTGAGATGTTCAGCTGAAATAAGATCCATTCCTATAGATTTATTTACAGACAGTTCTTTAATTGCTTGATAGACCTCATGAGTTTTAATAGTTTCTACAGTACTAACCTTGTCAACTTGGTAGGGTTCACTCTGTACACAGGTAAATAACTTGCTGTAGTGATGTTGCCAAAAATCTACAATCATATTCGCCCCAGAGACGCCATCAATATAGAGCTTTTACTTTTTAAAATGGAATTTATGTGCAACATTTGCTGCAGTTTTACTTTATAGTTTGATCTGATACTGGACGTGTTGTCCCTGTTAAATGACAAACCTGTATGAAGTCAAAAGATCGATTTGTCTACTTGTAAAATAAGAACATGAAAGAGACGAGACTGTTAGACGGGGATCAGTTTAATAATTCACAACCCATAAAGCATACTGCTGCAGAGTCAAACATTTTTTTGAGGGAATCGGCAGCACCAGGATGATTGCCTCCTGCAATTTATCTTTCAGAAGTAAAAGAAAAAGTCGAGTGGGTAATGTCTCATCACTTTTTCCAAGATTCCAACGTTAGGATTCTTTCACAGAAGTCTCTTTAGAATAACAAAAAGCTTCACTGTCTTGTGCTTTTGCTGGCATATTTTGTATTGCTTGAACTTCCAGCATCAGGTTTACACACAAGATGTAAGATCTCATCAAATGTACCTTATTTTGTGAGTTTTCTGTGCCATCATTGCCTCATTGAGATGTTTTGAGTGGCTGTTACCCTGTACACTAACTTCAAATACATCATCTTCACCTTTTCAGTTGTGCTTCAATGTCATCTGGGCATATTATTGGTTTGTAGAGATGATCATATCTTTATGGAAACTTCAGAGGCGCTACAAATGATTAACAACCTTTGAACCTTCTTACATTTTGCCACCTTAATGTATTTAATGTATTTTATTACTTATTATAGTTTACGTAATACAACATCACAAAATGGCATATAATTGTGGAGTGATGTGTAATTTATGAAGACTAAAATCATTTTAACTGGTTATCAACTGAGCAGAGGACACACCTTCTACTGTTTGCTGCGCTATGAGATGTTTAAAGCTGCAAAACCTTGTTTTCCAACCTGATTGTCCTTTATAGCAGACCTGTCTGCCATGTTTCTTGGTCTTCCTGGTGGTGCAGTTACTTTAGCATGAATGATTTAGCAATGCTGATAGGGTTGCAGTTTTGAGCCGACAGTATGAAACACCGGAACTGCATAATATTAGCTCGTGATGTGAATTTTATTTTTCCTTTGGGTTTAGAGAAATAAATAAGCAATAAAAAAGTTCCGATGTGGCTATTTGTTTACATCTTTTTACTGCATTAACTAAATTAAAATGGTTGGACATTTAAAAAAATAAAGTGCCAGAATATAATTATATTTATATAAATAAATAATAAGCTGATCTGAGTCCATATTGCTATGTTTGGGCAAGCAATGAATTTCTATGAGACAAAATTAAGTATTTGGGTGTGAGTCCATCAGAACCAGAACCTTGAGGTTCTCCATTGTTGAGTGTTGCTGCAAACATCAGCAGAGAGCATTTAGCACATGTTCATAAAAACTGCTGACTATTTTTTCATGCTTCTATGACATATTATTGTGTTATGCAATACCACAGACTGTTATGTGCCAACATCACTTGAGCTTATAGCACAATCTTTTAAGATCAGCCTTTTTCCAAAAGTGCGCTGTCTTCTTTGAACATATTTAGGACTGAAAAAGGTCAGGATGGCAAGATTAAATCCATGTGATAGAGGAAAATAAAGTCTTTTTTGAAGCAGTTCAAATAATTTAATATCATTTAAATCCACCAGCAGTTAAAGAAGCACTTCAACTCTACAACAAACTTTGCACTCAAGTTGTGACAGAACAGTAAGCAATAAATAATACAATATTCAAATTTTAAGTTAATTTAACTATTAAACTCCTAATAAGCGTTTATTCACTCTTATTCATGCTTTGACAATCAGTAATAAGGCCCAGTCCTAGAATATATAGGTTTAACCACATTTTCATGCTGTGTAATAGTAGTCCTAATTCTATTATTATCAAATGCAAAACTCATTATGCTTCAGTGCTGTAAGATGTCGGTTTGAGTTTTGGCAAGCCATTGATCAAGTGACGAATTAAATTTGACGTAGGCTGTCTCAAAATGGGAAGTTCTTGGTTTCAATAGTGCAACTATTTGTCAAGATTCCACAAAGAAGTTTAGAAAATGTGGATGATTTTGTTTTCTTTGTACATATCAGTTTAAAGACAATACTTGCAAAAGGTACTCTGACAATAATGAATGCTAAAGAAGTTAAAAGAAAAGGGGGAAAAAAGGGGAAAAAAAGAGAAAACTTCTCTATGGGCCACCTTTGAATAAAAAATATACATGCATTTCTAATCCAATTTAGATTAAAGAAATAAAGATGCTTTAAAATAGTTCTCACTAAAAAAAGACAGATCATTATTAAATCCTCAGCCTGCGATGGATTTTCTGTCTCTCTTAGTGCTCTGATATATTGACCAGCTCTTTGGCTACAGCTTATTCTGAGTAAATGGTATTTAAGTACCATCATAAAATTCTACTTTTATTTCACTTTGTGTCTCTTCTTTTTTTCCTCTGTAACACACACAAGTGAGAGAGTGAGAGTTAAGCAGTTGTGACTGTTGTATCTTTTATCTTCTATCTGCACAGGAAACACCTCTCCAAAGAAGGCCAGAAGGCATCTAGTGCATTCTTTGCATATGTTGCGGCTTTACTGTTGTCGCAGAAGTCTGTCACCTTACTAATTGGTTCAACGTGAAAGGCGTTCAGTTGTCCTGCACAGTCTTCATCCTGTGACAACGGGGTCTACAGGGTGGTTATTGGAAATATTTGCTTTAGAAAAAGTCTTCAGGTGTGTGGTGCTAAATGTAGGGATCCTTTATTAGTGTAGAACAGGAGTGGCATCGCTGATGTGCGCGGGCCGCTGATTGTGTCCTAGTGCCACACTGGATGACCCTTCTTCCTTTTCGTTGTCAGTTCCTCCGCCTGAAGGAGCCTCAAAGATTCCAGTTCTGGGTTTTCTTCTCCTTCCTCTCTCCTCCTGACCACGCTTTCATCCCGTTGTGGCGTCAGCAGCGAGGCTTTCCAGGAGTGTTCTATAAATGTCCGAGCGGAGGAACCGCGGATACGAGTCTCTTTCCATCAACCCGTAAACTATCTTCTGAGCTTCATCAAAGCAGTGCATGGTGGGAGTCTTGACGTTTCTTTTGATCTGCTCTCGAGTGTGATAGTCAATGTTGATCTGGAATGAGGCACACAGATAGGTATGAGGGGGATTTGAGCCAAGAACCAGAGATGGGAGATTCAACATTTGAGCTGCTGTTTTATTCACTAACTCATAGAGCTTAAAATGTAAAACAGAAGCTGTATGGGTGTGTGTGTGTGCGTGGGTGGGTGTATGTGTCTGAATGAAAAGACATCTTCCAACTTGCTTTACCTCTTTAGGTGATTCTGCTTTGATGAACTGCTCATAAATCTTCTTAGCTCTCGACGACAATTTAAATGAAGACTTAATCTTCTTGTAGTCCTCACAAGTGAGCCAAAATTCAATATTCTCATCACTATATTCTGATTTGAGGAAGTTACGAAAGGTGGCCAGTCCATCTGAGGGAGGAACAAACAACAGCAGGCTTAGCCACGCTTAAGGCACAAATAGATTCCTTTGGACCTTTCTGTAAGTCAGTTATTGCATGCAAACTTTCATTTTCTTAAACCTAATTTACTGTCTTAGCAGCATTTTAATTTCCAAGAGGAAAACAACTTACATTTAGATTCAAGAAGCCTTTCCAGAGACTGTGACCATTGTTGGGTGTCTTCTAAACTTAGCCCGCTGGGAGAGAAAACAAGTTGGATTACTTAACCAGAATCAAATTTGAGTGAAGTAAATCTACAAGGACAGAAAAGGCTCTGAGGCATTTAGGCCAGGAAGGCCTTTGCAGATGTGCTTATCAAGTTCATACAGAAATGTTGAACCCTGGGATTAGCTGGCACTAGCATGTATCGTTCCAAAGCAAACACTGTGCCTCTAGATCATTTGAATCCTTTCGTGATGCCATAGATGGAGATGATTGTAGCAGGCCAGCTGTTTTAAAACTGAAATGTATGCAAAACAGTACATAAGATTCCTCACCTCTCTGAGCATTGAGGCGTCTGTGAGAACATGCACTGGAGTCGACACATAAAGTTCTTTCCACTGTGTAGAAATAAGAAATACATCCTTCATTGATTTGCTGTTGTTAAATAAGGCTCTAGTGAGTGTGTGTGAAAGCATGATGAGAATGTAAGTAAATGAGTGTTTTTTTAAATAAAAAAGGAAGAACTTAACATTCAAAATGTAATCACAATGTTATTTTGTCCCCCAAAAAGATGTATTTTATTACCTTTCCCCATTTTTCTAAAAATTCATATTTGTCCAGTGTTAACAAGTTAATCATGAGTTGAAACAAATCAAAATCTTTCAGATAAATCATGTGGTTGACAAATATCTTAAATAATTACCAAGTCAGCATATCTACAACACATCCCATTTTAAAAGTACTCACAGCATGTTGTTTCTGTTCCTGTCATCTCGATCCATGATGAAGTGATGAGTGCTGGGTGGTTTGGCTTTTATGCTGAGCATTGTTTTGTTAGGTCCACACTCTCAGGCTCTTGGTCCTGGTCATGCTGTGTCTAAGAGGTACTCAGGAGGGTTCCCCCTGCGATGCAGCTTTTTATACGAAGGTTTCCTGTCGCCACGGGCTGGGGCTGCTGGGATACCTCAGCAGCTCTACTCAGACTAAAGAGGAAGTACCCCTTCCTCCTCCTCTCGCCTGCTGCGCTTCTCCTCCTACTTCACAGTTCGAAACAACACATGCAGTGCCTGAATGCCTTCCTCCTCCTGATGCCTTACTCCCTATTATGTCTCGCTGGTTCTTCTCCTTTCCCGTCTGCTGTTGCTTTTCAGTCTCTCCTCCTTGCTGGTCTAACCAAACAAACAGCAGTCTCTGAGGCTGAAAGCATGCAGTGTTTGAAGTATTTTTAGTCTGGCTGTGCAGATGCAAATGTTAGCAACAGAGAGTGTGATAGGCAAATTACCAACCATCTCGTGCAGCATGTTAAGCAGCTCATGAGATGAGACTAAATTCTGATCTCATGATAACGCAAATGGAAAGACTGTTCTTCACAACAAATTACACAGTAAGAAACTTAAGTCTTCATTTATCCCACAAAAAAGAAAGAATTTGAAAAAAAAAAAACATGCAATGTGAGGTCACAGCCTTTTGTAAGAAAGAGGAAACACCAGAGTGATTGCAACAGAGACCGAGCAAAGGGGCAGGAAGTAAGAGAGACGGTCAGGACGTCACATTGTGACCAGTCTCATTTGGAAACCACCAAGTTGGTGTCTAAAATGTTTAGCTTAGACAAACTGAAATCTTTAAAATTGTGGTGAGAATAGAATAAATACTTGTGGACAGCACCAACAAACAGAGAACAATAGCACTAGCATAAAATAGCAGAGCAATAAAAAACATATGCACACAACAAAATGCACCAACAGCCTTATCTGTAATAATATCCTTCAAAGCAAAGAAATTTTAGCATCTAAATATCTAGACGAACATTCTGCGAATGAATGATTTTGCCAAAGGAAGCAGATTCTTTTTTTATTTGAAGGAGCACAGATATTTATCAGTTCACCCTGTTAGCAATTCAACAAACTGGGAGCTGACAGAAGTAAAGAGACTCAGAGTCAGTGCCAGAAATCCACTTGCTGTGTGGGAACTTGAAGTGAACTGGACAGTGTCTTGGCATGAGGCTAGTTATAAATGATATTAGCATTTGTGGTGCTGACCGCTGACGTTTGAGGTTGTCTTCAGATCAGCTGTGATCAGTCCCAGACACTTTGGCTTGTGCCTTAGCAAATACTGAAAACTGAAACACAGTGTTGGGAATTTACGTCGACATTTCATCAGGAACTGCATGTTGTCCTGTAGAAATAGGGAAGTTATCCTGGAAAGCATTTAATTACAATGCATAAAACAGCTGATTGCTGTGTATGTGATTTAGTTTGAGAAAGTAAAGAGGTTCTCTGGAAAATGGAAAGCACTTTAATCTATGTTTGGTCAGTGATAATCTATCTCTCATGTACAAATAGCAAAGTAGTGAAATAAAAAAAGGTTAGTTTAGCAGCTAATATGTTACTTAATTCTCACATGAAAAGTATTCAGTCATCTTTTCTCAGTGTAAAAATACTGCTGCAGGTTGTCCACAAATCTCTCTGGAGCTGACATTAAATGCAATATGACCTCTAAAACGTTTTCCTGACCGCTAGTGCAGGATGATGACTGGTTGCAAACCATTTTGCATCTGCCATAACCCATTGAGTTTGGATTACTGAATGTCATCCGTCAACTAACAAGTAATAATTTCTCAGCCTTCAATAAAGCCATTTTAGTCAACACCAGTACTGTTAGAAAAGTATTTGCCACTTTTTAGTGTTTTCTTTGTTTGACATAATTCTATATTTTAAATCATTGACCATTTTTACATTTTAAACAACTATAACCAGAGTAAGCACAAAAAGCAAGCAAATTATGATTTAATTTATCATGGGAAAAAAAAATTCTCAAACCAACCAGTCCCTATGTGAACACACAACAGGCCAAACCCCCTTTGTTATATCAAAACCAGTGATCTACCACATTTTTAAACCACGTTTCAATAAAAAAATATTTAGTGGTGAGACTTGATAAAAACATTTAATTGAATTAATAGCAGGATCTGTTCTTAAAAACCATTAACTACATTTAATCAACAACTATATAATGTCAAAATAGGCAACATTTTCAATTCAAAAACCCTTCCAACCCTTTCAAGTGTTTCAGGAACCCATACAACTTGCAACATGGAACTCCTTTGAAAAACGACTTCTTTAGAAATGTGGACTGTGAATGCTGACATTAGCACTGGGAACATTAGCATTGGGTGATTTCTTTGCACCACAAATCTGGAACAAACTTCCAGAAAACTGCAAAACAGCTGAAACACTGAGGTCCTTTGAATCTACTTTTAAAAACTCACCTGCTAATAGCTGCTTTTGAATCTTAATTAATAGAATATTGACCAACATATGATGTTTATTGGTGATTTTGATGATGACACTCCACAAAATGTAATGTTTGTTACAGGTTTCTATATTGGTGACTGGATGTTGTTTTTATGATTTTTTTATTTTTGTGTTTTTATGATGTGAAGCACTTTGAACTGCCTTGCTGCTGAAATGTGCAAGGCACATTGATTGACTTTTGTGCTGCAACATATATTACATTGAGATTGTATTTTAGGTTTGAGTAGCTTCAGTGACAGGCTAACATCATTTGCACACAACATTTTTATGTTTAGTTGCTTATTTTGTCCTTGTTCTTCATAGTATCTTTAGATCTTTAGATGAGTTAAGTGACTGGCTGATTCACTCTATTGTTGAAAAGAAATTGAGAGTGTGTACAGTATAAAGTGGACAGTAAGTCTATATAATGAGGAAAGAACTTCCACTGATACAACTGTGAAATTCTGAGATTTTAGGCTTGCTTAGTGGCTTTACTTGAACGACAACCAATTCTATGTTTGCCTGAGACTGAGTGGAGGGTAGTGTGGCAGCCTGTCACACTGCTATTAACTAAAATCTCTACAGTAAATAGATAAAGCAAACAACTTTCAAATTTTTGAAACTCTGTTTATTCAGCCCACAATTTTAGAGATTAGAAATGTATTTTGTTGAAATAATTTCTTCTGATGAGACGTGCTAAAAAGAGTTTTAGCATGTTTGAGGTTGCATGACTGCTTGCTAAGCTCTGCTATTACGTAACCTAAGAATGAGATTGGGTTTGGAAGTGGCCGCAGCACTTACCACTTCCTGAATGCTAGCACACACTGAACATGCTAATTTATGCCTGCAGCATTGGAGATAGGGTGATGGGGTTTTGGTAGTTTCTCTGAACAATCTACATGCCCACCTTAGGGTGAATTGATCGAGCTATTCTATTCACTCTTTGGAATATTGCCATGATAGTACTTTTAGTATTTTTGGGAACTACCTTACAAGTCTCAGGTTCACATGCTGCAATAATTGCTTTTCTCTTTTTTGGGTTGTGTTCTCACAAATGTGCATGTGCCTGACCAACAAATAGACAAATAGTCTTTTTTTTATAAAAATTTTCACAGTTACTGATGATAAATTAATCAAATGCACTTGAAAAGTGG
Organism: Alfaro cultratus; assembly: GCA_903066825.1. NCBI lineage: Eukaryota > Metazoa > Chordata > Actinopteri > Cyprinodontiformes > Poeciliidae > Alfaro > Alfaro cultratus. The sequence continues at coordinate 8,557 of CAEFZX010021336.1, forward strand.
CACCTGGCTACTAATTCCCTTATACTTCTTATGAAATAAGGGTGGTAATAGTTAGTTTTTCTAATGAGTAAGTTAGTCGTCCATTTGTTCATGAAATTCTTGTAAGTTAAAACACCTGCTTCAGTCCATTTCATTCTACTGCTTGAAAGAAAACAGGAAGTTGTGCATTCAGCCTTTGACTTCCCTGATGAAATTTTACACAAGAAGATTAAGTTGTTTTTTTCTGGTATTAATATTAATGCTCATCCATTACATTTATTGTTATGTAGTCCATCTGTAAATGTGCATTTTTTTTTTTTAATTTTGAAGGCAAGTGCCATTGAATAAGCCCTACTTACACGTGTGCTCTATTACAGCCTGTCCTTTAGTTTAGCTTCACTGTTGCTGCTTTCCCTCTTTTGCCCAAACATGGCTGTAAGCAGTGAGCCGTTACATGGAAATGCGAAATATTGAATTGATTGCACATTTCCACAAAAGTGTTGCACCTCAGGTGGATATAGATTCATTTCGGATTTCTAGCACTTTGATAAGTCACAATTGGGACAACTGTAACACAGTGCCATTGACACTACTCACTTCCTTGTAGCTACCATGGTAACAGAACTGGGCAATGAGAAAACAGTGGCAGCTTGTGTGTGAGGAACAGCATGCCGTGTGATGGAGATCTGAGAACTGTGTGATTTAGCAGGAACAACCCCTGACGCCCCAGTGTACTCACGTTTACTGACGTAGAGCTTTGAAATAATTTCTGCCGCTCATAAATAACTGCCCATTAAAACACTTATTTATTTTGGTCGTTGCCAGTTTTTTTAATCCAGTAGTCATAAACTGAATGAATGTCCTACAAACTTTCAGCATGCAGCAGACACAAACACTGAGGTCTTGATTTCAGATTGGACATTTCCACTTCAGCCATGAAACACAATGTTTTTTTTTTGTTGTGTTTTTTTTGGTAAACTAAGATTTTAACAAAGCTGCATGTTTTGTCATAATCAATAACATCTCATGAATTCATAAACCTTAGTACGCAGGCAATTCAGGATAGAAAAAAATCTTGTCTTGAATGCCATTCAGACATTACTGGCAATACGATGCGGAAACAGTGATGCAAATGTCTAAAATTTACTGGCTGTGTTGGAACAGAGGTGTGTTTTTCTTTTTCCAGAATTGAAAACATGCTGTTAGTTTCTGGTGTAATGACAGAGAGAGAAACTCTTAAAACAAAGGACATGTCTTCTAGTGCATGTCTGTGCTTGTGGTACATTTTATGGATTTTATGCTGAAATAGTTAAGATTTTGCACCAAAATCAGTATAAATAATATATAGCTTGTTTTTAAAACTTTCTTTTCAGAGCCAAACTAGCTGGATCTCATGATATTGGATTGTTAAAATGAGCAAATAACATTACTTTTACCAAGACAGCAGTATGTCTCCTCTCATCTAAGAGCCTAATATGCAACCCAGTGTCATTTCTAAAGAGTCAGAATCTCTGGTTTTGTTAAAGCAGGTACAACTTACAGGTTGCCTTTAAAGGAGGCTTTAATGTTTGCTGTTGCAATGTTTGATGCTTTCAGCACAAAATATTTTGAGTTCTCACTCATGTTTTGCAATCTTAATAAGCAAAACTGATGCAGTGTGGAAAGTAAATAAGTTGAGTTGGGACATATTATATAAAATAAATATATTAAGTTAGGTTTAGTTCAGAATACAGTTATATATGTATTTCAAATAAGAGAAAAAATAATTTGATTTGGAGGTTAAATAAGTGGACTTCTTTTTCTAAGGCAATTATGCATATTTTATTTTAATGTTCAGCTGTAACTGTAAAATAAATAATGTTAAGTGGTGTTTTTTTTAAAATATATTTTACAATTATATCCTCAAACTAACTGTCATTTCTTGCATCCATTCTAATGATGACATTTTAAGTAATTTAACTTATTGAATTATTTATGAGGATGAAAAGTTATCTCACTTTGAGTTAGAGGGTAAACAGAGCATTTAAGATAAATGTGTGCAGCTGATAAGTTATATACAAGCAAATTCTTTAAATATTCTCTTTTTTTAAAAACTTATTTAAACAAAAGACCCATTATGTCTTCCTAACTCCCCACAGTCTCTTTTTCTAAGTTAAGCACTTGTATTTCTGCCCCATCATTGTCTGGGGTGATGAGATTATTCCCCTAACAAGGCAGTACATTCTGACTGTTACGCTTCAGGTTGTCTGATGACTCCAGCAGTGTTGTCGTTTAAGCTGCTGACTTATTTTTAGCTTCCTCAGTATTCCTTTTTAGGCTCATTTTTTAGGAAGAAAGCCTTGTTCAGAACGGAGTACGATTAAAGGTCACAGAGGGATTGCTTTTTTTTCCAGTTTGGTAAACCCTGTAACTTGTGTATGGAATCATCCCTGAACCTAATTAGAGAACACATCAGGCATAAGACCAAAGACAGAATCTTTTTCTGAGAAGTGGAAACTCTTCTCCTATTTTGTGGTACTTGAGCATCTCTAAGTCTGCACTCAGTCATTTATTCATATAGAAATTCTGACCACTGGGGAATTATGCAAAAGCAGACACTCATAGAGAATAAATAAAAGTCACCACAATAGTGTATTTACAGAATGTAACAAGTGATTTGAAGTTGAAGTCAAATCGCAAGTTTCTATTATTTATATTTAACATATTAACTTTAAATGGATACTCTCTAGTTGCCTGAACCTTGCCTTGATTATCAACTCTAATCATCATCAATACAACTAATGTAGAAGACAAACATTTAACTTTTTCATGTTTTGAGGATTCAATTTGACATGTAAAGAAACAACCGGCTGTGAACTCCCTCTTAGGTTACCAGTAAATGTCAGGTTTCTGAATGAATAAAACAGGAAGTTTTTTCACTTTGAAAGAGCATTATTGTTTTTATATTTACATAGTGGACACACATTAATCCTTATATTCAAAGTATCCACTACTTTAATAGAGTATCAAAACATGTTTAAAGACTCTTTTCTCCTCACTGTAATTCAATAGATTAGCAAAAAATATTTGGAAATAATTTACTAAATCTACACTTAAATGTGTTGTTTTCATGTCTGCACAGTAATTATGCTCTGAAGGACATCATGAAAAAATATTAAGAGCAAGGTCCAAAATTGTGAATGAATAAAGAGAGAATATTACATTTCTGGAGTAGAATCAGTTTTATTTTTTAAGAACCTGGGGGCTTTTGTTTTTTCAATTACACTCCCTTACTTGCAAAAGAATAAAATGAAAGTAAGTTAAATTATTATTTTTTTAAAGCTGCAAAGTGATCTAATTTAAAGTTCAGTTTGAATCATTAATCTCTCACAGTCCAGTATTTTCTGGCTAACAAATCAAACTCACCCTTTTATACAAAAATGAGCTCATCTTAGCCAAAGTTTCATTCTACAGTTATCTTACTGTGAATATTGAATTAAAACAAATTAACCTAGAAGCTGCAGAGAACTACTTTAGATTTTATGTATTGTTGACAAACATTATGCTTAATCTGTTCTTAAATGCATTCAGAAAAACTGCAAAACAGCTGAAACACTGAGTTCCTCTAAATCCAGACTAAACACTCACCTGTTTAGAGTTGCCTATGAATCATAATAACTGGAAGATATATCAATATGATGGCATTTGATTAATGTAATGTTTATTGCTGTTTTATAATTAGTTAATGTATTATATTTTTATGGTGTAAAGCTGTTTGAACTTCTTCGTTGCTGAAATGTGTTATAAAATAAACTTGACTTGACTTGACTATTGAGCTCATGCTCATTGTGTAACATCACCATGACAACCATGTTTTTGTATACACCATGATAACAGCGAGGAGCAGGAACCGTCTACTGAAAGGTACATTTACTGACATCTTTTCATTCCTAATTATGAAATAAATATTGATTATAAGTCTGAAGTCCCACATCATTGTTTCAGGTGAGTCTTAAGTTCTTGTGCTTACAACTTCATGCTATTTGACTGAAACTCAAGTCCCAATCACTGCTGGAATTTCAATAGTCTGCGTCCAAAAAAAGGAAAGAAAAAAAAGAGAAAAGTCAACTTTAAGAAATAAACTGTAAAACTAAACAATCCCTAATTTAAAAAACAAAGGAAGGTCATGCCATTGTTTACATATGTTAATCTTTTATTGTTCTCCATAATCTCCCCCGACATACTTAGACTTTCAAGCAACACATGCAGCACTTCAAGCAACCCTGAACAAGCACAAACATGCATGTCGTTGTCCTTCAATGCACATAGCCATCACATAACTTCTCTCTCTTCCAGCTGTTTTTTTTCAATGACTTTATATTCTTACAAACATAAAACATTTCTAGGTTGTACACACTTCTTGTTAATGTACCCTGACACTTAGTCGTAGTGTTTTCCCCTGAAATGGGAACAGTACCTATTTTTTCCTAAATATACCAATGGGTCCTAGTTTTGCGCTTCAAACTCAGGTAAGCATCTGAATGAAGGAATCTGGGAGAAGAGTCTCTCAGCATCAGGAGGTAGACATGTTTCTGGGCCTCATCAAAGCAGCAACGACTTGGCTTCTTCAACGACTCCTGGATCTTCTCTCTGACGCTGTGGTCTACATTAATCTAATAGAGAAAAAAGGAAGAAAGTTTAAATTTAGAATGTGCAATTGATGAGCAGTAAATCTGGCAGTAAAAAAAAATGTCTCAGGAATAAAAGTTCTACGAAAGATTAAAGAAAACATCTTTATCTTTAATCCCAACAATATTATACAGAAAGCTGAGTGACCCATGTCCAGGGAATCCCAAATTTAAATAAAATTTTCTGAGAAAGGTGTGTCTTTTTAAGCATTATTTTTATTTAGAGCTAACAATACTGAGCAAATTATTGTCAGGAGTTTTCAACTGCGCTATGAACATATTCTAAAGCGAGTGTTTGTCTAATTGATCTGAAGACACTGCTTCTTTTTATTTGTCTCAACTAAAATGTGTGACTATTTTTACCATTTTATTTTTTTTCACCTGCACTTTATAAAACAAAAAATATGTATAAAAGCTGATACTAAAACATAAATGTCTAAAATGTGAAGCATGGAAAACTAACCATTTGGCTTAGAAGTAAAAGATTGTGAATAGAATCACAAATAAATGACAGCCAAGACATATGCTGGGAAATATATCTAAATATTTTCTGCTCCAGGCATCATTTAAAATAAATACCAAAGATTTACTGAAACTAAGAGCACAAATTGAGTTGGACGTTGAGACATCCAAAGCTTACATGTTGTGCTTCACTTCACTGAACGTAACTTCATTCTTGTTCTGAATCATTGTGTTGACACAATGCTTTGTTCAGTAATGTAAGATTTATTTAAACGGCAATGAAAATGACAGTAAGCCCACTCCTGTCATTTTCTTATTATTATTTCACAGTATGGACTCCTGGATTACTGTCAAACTGACCTCTCTGCATGCTGTAGGTTTGACAAACTCCTCATAGATCTCCTCAGCTCTCCATTTCAGATCGTCTGAAGCTGACCTAAAGTCTTCACAGGCGAGCCAAAAATCAATGTTTTCCTCACTGAACTCAGACTCCAGGAAAGAACGAAATGCTGCTCTGTACCCTTTGGAAAAGTTTGTTAAAGTCAAACAGTTGTTCAGTATCTTATGGAATTCCTTAATTTTTGAAAGTGTTTGGGAGGATTGTAACGGTACATTTTGTGAAAAGTTAGAATGTCTTACTTTTATCTTTTAGCCATTTTTCCAGAGATAGGTCAAGTTTATGGTCAGTCTTCCAGCTGAAACAACAATATTTATTATAGATCTTTACTGCCATGAACACAAAATATATTACTAACAGAAATAATAAATAACTAGAAAACCACTACCTGAGGTTTGAAGGACAAGCTTCATCATTTGATTTTTGACCTGAGGACCATATGTTGTAGTTTCTCCTCCTTTGACTCAGAACAATATCAATCCTGTCAAACAAATCAAATTAAATCTTTGCAAAATAATAACTAACAATGAGAAAAACATTTTCATAGTAACATACTGTCTGGCTTACCTTCTCGGTCGTTGTAGATTTGGAAATAAATCCTTTATATCGCTAAACCGAATCTTGGAAAACAGAAGTTTGGGCATTTTAACATCACTGGTATTGTCTTAGGAGAAGATCAGATGGTCTGATGTGGTATAAGTAAATGGTGTTTAGTTTCCCCCGAGCTGGGTTTTAACTTGACAGCTGTAGTGAAACACCTGTGACGTCGAGGGCCTGCTGGTGCAAGTAAAACATACCTTTCAGATAACTGTTTGGACAACTACTGATTCGACTCAGCGGCTGTTGTTACTGACTCACGACTGTAAAATTCCAGTGAGGAAAGATTACTATTTGAATCAGATATTTGAGAAAAAAATGAGGACAAAAAAACAAGATGAGGCTTGAAATGTCTAAATATAAAAGAAAATTGATATAGACAAGATACATAATTTTTAGTAGGTTTATGAAGTGTGTTCATAAGAGTGAGATGTTCCTGCTCTGGAAGCCACATTTCCAGTTACAGTGCACGAAGCAGTAACCATATGTCTGGGACTATGACGGTGTGAAAGGTGGTGAATCTCATGATTATAATTAGTGGGAAGATCGGATCAAATTTGAATTTATATCTTCTGATGTCTTTGTCATCGAAGCATTACATCTGGATGGCACTGATGACCAGAAATGAGACAAGGAGTAGTTACAGAGGAATTTCAGTCTTCCTGCTGAATCCTGGATGGAAGTTGATTGAAACTGTTTGTAGCTATGCGGCATTACAAAGGCAAAAATCCCATCTCATTATTGAGGGGGACCATAAATAGGAAAATTTCTTAAGAGCAATTTTGGGGTGGTCGGCGAAGTTACAGTGAAATGTAACGTAAGATATGGTTTAAAAAGTTTTTAAACCACATTCAAGCTGCAGGACCAAAAATGACTAGTAATGCACATCAAACGTGTTTTTCTCAGTAAACAAACTATTGAGAAATAAAACTAAAATTCAAATGTTGCTTCTATGCGAGTTTTGTTCAGTCTGACTGATCTAATCTCTGCTACACCTTTACAAAAATTTAAGGTTCTAAATAAAAAAGCTTTAATGAGTAACTGGTAACTACTCTTAATAAAATTCCTCATTAATATTAATTTATGGAAATTGCTCCCAATACAAGTTATGGGCTATTTAAATTATAACTTGTTCAGTTGCATTATTTTTAAGCTTTTTTTTTAGTTTTGTCATGCCCTGGATGACTGAGAACAAATAAGTAGATATAAATGAATATCTGTGGGCATTATAACTTAAACGTAACACTTAAAGCACCAAGGTTTATATAGAAAAATATTCAGATTTTTTTTGTGTGGTTTTAAAGGCTCTACGTTGAAGACAGTGAGAAACAAAGCCGTAACCTTCTTTTGCTTTAAGTTTTTACTTACTGGAGGGTTGTTATTTGTGCAGCAGAGCTGCAGCTAACAGCTAACTCCTCACATCAGTGGCTCTGCCGAGCCTGTACCGTTCAGCGCTGCTGTTGTTCCTCCTGCACTTTGGACCTAAAAGTTAATTCTTATTTTTTTCTGAGATAAATGGAGAGGGGATGGGGGGGGGCAATTCTAGATTTTTCCAAGATTGGGGGGTCCGGACTCCCCCAACCCCCTGGGATTTACGCCTATGCTGCACTATGTTCCCTGTAAAAGTTGGTTCTTGGTGTAAATTGGAGAATCTCTCTCATACAGAACAAAATGCAGATTTTACATTTTATTTGTAATAGAGTTTAGTAGTGTCATGATCTTTGGGTGTTTGTGTTTTGGTTCTCATGTTTTTGTGTAGGTTATTTTACCAATGTCTCATTATGAATGGATTTTCTCATTTTATTCTTGTGTGCATCTGTTAGTCTTTTTTCTGGTTAATAGTTCATTGTGTGCCATAGTTCAACTTTCTTTATTAATTGATTTCCCTGTGTTCCCCTTGCCTCATTAAGTGTATTTTTCAGTACTCATTATTGTTGAATTTTTCAGATTAGTTAAGATTCCTTCTGTGTTTCTTTCCTTAGTTATTCTGCCTTTAAACCTCTAAAACATGTAGGACAGTGTGCCTTGAGGACCAGGGTTGGGAAACACTGCTTTACTTCTCAATGCATGAGCTGTTGTCTTCCTTTTCAAACCCTCAAAACATGACCTAAAGAGCTTGTAATGATAAAAAAAGCTTACTTTAGTTTGATGAACATTCCTGCACCAAGGGACAGTTAATCAGTTTTTATAATTATCTGACTTTATTGGCTTTGTGAGAAAGACAAATTCTCCAAAAAAATAATTCATTAGCTCAAAGTAGAACAGGTTAGTGTGTGAACTGAGATTAGCTTAGGTTAGAAAATTGAAAGACACACTGTGTATGTGTGTTTAGTTTTTAAGAATACCCTCCGGGGGCTTAATGATCAGGTATAGTAAGTTTGTGGTTAGAGGAAGGCTGGTGGGTTTATTTCAAACTTTCCCCTTTAGAGAAACAGGAGCAGCAGCAGATGTATACAGGAGACTGTGAACTGCACATTTCATGAGCCAACACCCTTTTTTTTGCACGCTTGACAGAACAGTACTTTTACACATGTACATGGGAAAATTCAGAAAATGTAAATCACTTAGGACACATGATGTCACTGTGAAAAAGTTAATTTAGCTTGTGTTTCTGTTTTAAACGTAAATGATATCTTATTTTTACATAATCTAAAAAATGAGATGATAGTCTGATGTCAGTTATTGAGGCTGACCAAACATTCATTATGACAAAAAAATATATATAGACAAAGTTTTCTACTCATATTTATTTATACATTTTAGCAACTATCTTCCTAAAACAGGAAATGTGCAACTGTGCTCATGCATACATAGAGATCGGTAGTTCTTGCCTGAAAGCCACCCTACACACAACCTAACACAGACAACTCAAAGTTGTAAAAAAGAACTGCTCTCAGCTACAATGATCATATTGTCCTGTTTGGTTGGCCAGTCCCAGTTTGTCTGTTTGAATCTGGAAGTCCCAAAGGATCTTAGCTCAGCCATTCTCAAGTCACCACCCAAGTGGTGATTTGACCTTGGGGTCTTGAGTTTCTTTTCTGGACAGAATACAAACTATACCAGCCTCTTGATTATGACATTCTATATATTCCTTTCCTACTTCGTATCTTACTCCCTGCTGTGAGACACTGGATTGTTCTTGAAGGCTTTTTGCAAAGCCAGAACCTGGCATCTTATCTGGTGTGATAGATCTGGGGGTCTGTTACTCTGGTGCTCCAGGTCTGTCTTGTGCTGCTGTGATCTGTGATGTCCTTCAGATCTGCTCTCTCTACAAGATGGTTTGGTCATATCATCTATCTGACGGTGATTCATACCATGGAAGAGTTTTTCCACCTTTGATGCTTCCTCCATCTTCTTCTCTTCCTGTTTCCATCATTTGAAACATTCACTAAGAACTTCATCTCTTTGGGCCACCTCCCTGATGTATTCCTGGATCATGAATGTCTCATCTGATGCTCACTTGTCCTCTGCCTCCATCTGTACACTTAATGTACAGGTTGAGGAAAGTGGATTTGGGGTGGAATCCACCATACATGGTAAGCAGCTTTTGTGTTTAAATATCTGTGGGTTAAATTTCCTCTCATATCCAACTTATTATCCCAGCAAGGATATCTGATTAGTGCCAAGTGATTTAAATATAAATTAATATAATTATCTATTTATAAACAGATAATAAAACTAGTTGTGGATTTGGCACAGATCTTCAGAATTGATGTGGCATTCAGACTTGCTTAAAAACAGTGTGTTGGAGGCTTCATGAGCTGCAGCATCCAAGCCTTACACCACAAACTGCAATTAAGACTGTCTGTCACAAGCACATAAATGAGTATGCTAAAGTCCTTTGAATTTGGAAAGAGAAGTCAATTTATTCTGCTTTTCTGATTTGCTATTTATTTTTCATTCCAATTTTTTTGTGCATTTTTTTTTATTTCTATTTGGCCTTAGGAGAAAGTAATTCTTGGTGTTTTTCAGGGATAAAAGTTGATTTGTTTTGAGTAAATTCAATTGCACAAAGGTTTTATTTCTTGCTCTAAGCCTGGTATTGTATTTTTTATAGAAGAACGTTATATGAAGAGATTGAACAAAGTGCTCTGCCATGAGATCAATAATTTGTGGCCATTTTAGCTGCTGGTCCTGGCACCAGTTAGTATGGCGTCTGTTGCTATGTTTTGCACCCTCTGAAACACCATCTCTCATATTTGCATGAACAATTCAGACAAGGAAATGTGTGTAACACGGGAAAAAAAATACAAAAATAAATTAATTAATATGAGGAAATGAGAGCAAAATTTAGACCAAAAATGCACATATCGAAGAACAGGTTCTAAGCAGAAAAACACAAACAGGCTTTTCTCCTTTCAGTCTTCCAACCAAATGGTCAACTGTCGTAGATGGGAGTCCGGAAAAACCTCTTTCGATGTGTGAGTTAGTCTGAGTCTTTAAAGAATTGAAGATTATTTAATAGAATAACACAAAATCTCACAGATGACACTATGCATGGCCAAAAAAGGCCATCCTGTTGCATTTTGGAGCTCTTCATACTGTGGTTTAGATTAACAATGTGACAGTTTTTTTCTATGACCTGTTCTAATATCTGGTTTTACCAATTATTCTAAAAACTTCTGGTTTTCAATCAGTTTTCCTGAGTGAATGTCCAGTTTCCTTTGACTTAGGCTTGTTGTGATAGATATGCCCAAGATGGCTGAGAATATACACAAGCATACTTTAAGCAGCATCCACTTACCAAGTTTGCAGAAATGCTTTCTATTTTCAACACCTGGCGTTTAAAGGAAAACAGACTCAC
>CAEFZX010021340.1:0-53845 GCA_903066825.1 Alfaro cultratus
TTGCTACTTTGAAGAAACTAGAATATAAGGCGTATTTTCAGTTGTTTTACACTTTTTTGTTTAGTACATATTTCCACATGTGTTAATTCGTAGTTTGATGCCTTCAGTGTGAATCTACAATGTCAATAGTCATGAAAATTAAGGAAACTCATTGAATGAGAAGGTGTGTCCAAACTTTTGGTCTGTGCTGTATGTACTGTATTATTTGACAGATGCTATGCTGTATTATTTGAACTAACAGTTCACCATGATCACATGAGATCTGACAACCTGATATTAACACAAACACTTTCAAAGTTAAAATAATATTTTGTATTTATGTCTGCAAAAGCTGCAAGTCTGTAGGATTTGGTCATTAGGTTTCTAATTTCATTATGCTGTGTTATTATTTCCTATGCTGTGCAGAATGACAGACTGTGTTCGGAGTTTCTCAGGGCAATTTTCGAAACACGTTTCAGAAACTTATGAGTATATTCATATTCCAAACCGAGCATGAAATCCTGATGCTGTTTTTCATATCCATAACTTATAAGAACCTATGTTTGCTTAAGGTATGAAATAAGAAGTTAATAAGCAAAACCTATAAATGAACTCTTTCTGGATCAGTGTGGTTGTGGTGTATTCAGGGATGTTTACTGCAGTCAACAGTCTTATAATGATATGTTATGTACAATGGTAGTTATATTTATCACAAAATTGCACTGATTGTAAAAAAAAAATCACTCTGCACAATTTCTTGTCTGCCATGTTGTACAAGTTTTAATACCCAAAAGCATAAAGGAAGCAGGTGGGTTAAAACGGGAGCCTGGAGCAGAACAGGATGATGTGACAGTGACCGAGCAAACACAGAAGAACATATAGTGTGTAGGTATGAGAAGCTGCTTAAACCAACAGGGACGTTGAGGTAACTGAAGTAAACTAGTGAGGAAAAATGACTAACAAGTGCACACACAAGGGGAAGACAGGGAACCCAAATACAAACCCCAAAAGAAGAACAACTCAAATAAGACTCACCAGAATGCAAAATACAGAGGCAGGATGGAATTAGAATTTGTCACATAATTTTAATCTGTCTACATAATCAAATTCTGTTGGATTGATTTTAAAATTCCATATAACTGAATTCACTAGGAAAGTGTCTTGAGAAAATATTTGTTGTGAATGAGCACAATGAAAATAATAAAAATAAACCGACCTCTCCTCCCTCCATATGTATGCTGTGTTGTCAGCATGGAGGATCTGAGCAAGGTGTTTAATATAATTGGCCAAAGAGTTGCCACTTATATTAAACACTGAAATGACTGACTGGAACAAAATGAAGATCCATAACAGTTTGTTGGATGGAAGAATTTGTTTGCATGATGAATGTCATTCCATATATTTTCATTTTGTTTTATTTGATGAGGAACACAAAGTCTTAGTCACTGGTTTTAGAGATGGTTGGTCTCTAATCAAGGTGAAAAGCTGTGATCTGGGTCTTACACTGTTCGTACATGTCTGTGCAGACATATTTTTGAATCAAATATTTTTTTTTTCATGTGAATGCATTTTATTTCTTTTTTGTCCACTTTGTGACAAATGCAAGTTGGATTTTCCCTTCCTATGATGGGAGACTGGATTTTCCCTGTTTTCTTCCTGGCCGTATGGCGTAGTGTAAGTCCCATTGGCTAAATGGGCTAAAGATCCCCTCGGGTTATTTTTGTAATACAGAAGAGTGGCATTAACCTAAAATTGAATCCTAAAGGCAAGTTAGCAACATGAATTTGTAGGTGTGACAAAGCGCTACAGATAAAGTGTTGAATTTTATTTCCTATAATTTTGCAGTGGCAGGTTTTGTTGTTTTGGTGCAGGGCGGCTCAATGATTAACCTCCTCTGTGGGGGAATTTCTATTACAAGCTCCCATTCTGTGATGCAAAGTGTGGTGCGAGATGTTACAGGCCATCAAGCAGAACGCCGGAGCTGTCTGCATTTTAAACCAAACTTCCAATTTTCTCCTCTTATCTTTCTTCATTCTCACTGAAGCTGGAAATTGAGTAAGACACACTTATGTGGAGAGGAAGGCAAAGGAATAAAGGGTAAGACATATTTCAGTAGTTTAACAAGTTATTTATTCAGTTTACATTACCTGTGTGTTCATCTGAGTAGACTGTAGAGGTCTTTTATTTTTTCATAAAGCATATAATGAAAGGTCTGGACAAACATAGAAATTTTTAGTTGCACTTTGTAGTTTAAGGAATGTTATTTTAGGCCAACAAAAGATGTGAAATACTTAAAAACACATTTGGATCATCAAAATAGCTTTTGACAGACCAGTTGCCAGGTTTGTCAATATCAAAAACAAGTTCTAAATTTGGTTCAGCCTGGTTGAAATAAATTAATCTTGCATTGTAGATGAGTAAAATACCTTACCCAAAAGTAAAATGTCAGGTTTTGTAAACTACTTAAAAAGTACAACATACAGGCAAACTGCACATAATTACAGTAATAAGAGTAAATGTAACTAGCTTCCACCCCTGATGATAACACAACAAACTACAATTATTCTTTGCAGTTTTCCAAAGTAAGCTTGCCAATTAAATCTTAAATTTAAATGTTTAAGTATTTTAATCAGTTCAAGTATTTTAATTTATCTCTGCTGAAAACTTTGGATCAAATTTAATTGCATTTTCAACAAACAAATGTTAAAATTCTTGATCTATGGGCTAGATGTCTGGGGGGGGGGCCCTAAGCAGCTGATTAGTTGCCAGCTTTGTCATTATGTCATTCCTCCACGAAACATTACGTGTGAATCACTGACGCTATGAGCAACATTAAATGAATCCATAGTAGTCGTAAAGCTGATGCTGCAAAAGCAGGAAGCTCTTTACAGGAAGGTCTAGTAACAAATGTGAAAACATCAGAGTTGTTTGGTGGGCCCTCCTCTGGGGTCTGGTCTCGCCACCAGACAATGCTAACCTCGTTTAGCAGCTTAAACGAGGTTAGCATTGTTTTTCTTTTCTAACTTCAAAATTGTGTTGTTATATCTATTGCATATTATTTACACATGCCTTTACACGTTAATGATACTAATTACTTGCATAGACTGTGACTGATGATGACCCAGATGACAGCCGAATGGCCCAAAGCTCAGATTTTATAGTTAAATTAGTTATAGTTTATCTTTTAGGCTGTGTATGTATACATATTGCTCTTTTAAATTGGCCACCTAAGAATAAAAATTGTTACATTAGCCCAGAAACTGTGTACATACATACATACATACATACATACATACATACATACATACATACATACATACATACATACATACATACATACATGCGCCCATCATACCGTGGTCTCCCAGTGATCCCAGAAGCTATGCTCTCAAGGGTTTCATGCCCCTGATAGGGTCACCCAAGGCAAACAAGTCCCAGGTGAGGAACCAGACGGAGTGCAGTCCAAACACCCCTTATGTCGAGTATAATCAATGGAAACAGTGTTCCCTCTCCTGGACAGGGGTCAATGTGGCCCTATTCTGGAACCAGGCCTGAAGGTGGGGCACATTGGCGAGTATCTGCTCAGCCCAAAGAGCCCTTCCCATGGGCTCACTACCTCTGGAAGGGGCCAAAGGTGTCAGGTGCAATGTGTGACTGATGGTGGCTGAGGGCGGGGACCTTGGCAGTCTGATCCTTCGCTACAGAGCTGGCTCTCAGGATGTCACCTCTCTGGTGGAGAAGGGTGAGGTTGAGAGGTTACAGCTAGAAATATTCAGTCTCACCTCAATGCACGGCTCTGACTCTGGAACCAGTTTTCTTCAGAGGAGACTCCTCTCCTGTGGAACCAGGTCCCAGTGTCTGCTTGCTTTTAAAACAAGGCTTAAAATGTCCTAGTTAAAGTGGCTACACTCTCTAAAATTGAAATAGTTTACCTTACTTAAAAAAGCAGTACGCTTAAGATTAGAGAGTCAGAAAACCAAATTTTTTTAAGTTAGCAGTACTTAAATCAAGAAGTACAACTAACCAAAAAATGATTAAGTTCATGTAAATTAAACAAAGCCATTTTCTTCATTTAGTCTTCGTCCTTCCTCTTTCTCACTTCTTTTAAAAAGGTTTCATTGGCTCTGGAGGCCTTTAATTGAGAGACAGACTGGAAAGTGGGTAATGAGAGAGAGGAAAGACATTCAGGCTGGGACTCAAACCTGTGACAGCCACATCAACAACTAAGGCCTCCATACATGGGTTGTGTTTTACCTCTGTGCCACCGCAGCACCGCTCAATACTTCACACGATTGCTAATTCTGTGAATATTTGAAATACAAATATTTGAAAAACATAAGTTATACAAAAAATATTCCATCTGGTAAAATATACAATGAAGAATAATTCACTCTCACTCTCGACCATCACTGTCGTTCGCAGGTGTCACTTGTGCATCAGATTTAAAGGAATAACAGAAACACAACACAAAATTCCAGGTTGGGTCTTTTGCAGAAAAAAATGCAATTAACTGCAATAATGGTCCCCACAAAACAAAACAAAACAAAACCAAACAAACCATTAAGTTAGTTGACTGCAGCCTACCTTAAGATAAAATGATGAAGACTTCTGATGTTCTGATTTGTGAATGCGCTCCTGTTCAGGGAAATGCCGGGATGAGTCTGATGAGGTCATTTCCAGAACATACATACATGTGAAGGTTCTATACTTGGGAGCAAGTAGTAATGACTCAAAGAAGTTTCCAAAACAGAAAAAAAAGCACAATTATCAAAAACTTACGTTTTCTAAATTAATCCAACTCAAGTGGAGTGAATTGGAAAGACTTTTCAACCACAAATTCTAGGTAACTTACTAAAAGTGAGTGTTGATAGCAATTTGGTGAAAACTGATTTAAGTCAACTCAGTATTTTCAGTTGAGCCATCCTTAGAGTTATGATGCTGTAGACTGAGTCTGCTGCAGGAAATACTGACAGCTTTTTCTTACTCTGCTACATTCTTCTGCTACTTTCAAATTTTATACTAATTGTGTTCTTACAGCTTTCAACTTTGTGTCCTCTTGGTGTTTTTTTTCTTCATAAAAGCTACATCTGGTCTGGCATTCTGTTTAGCAGTGGGATTATCTGACTCAATGAGTTCCATTTAACAAAGTCATTTGCATACTGTATCAGAAAAGCACTATTTTATTTAAGTATTTTACAAAATACGTGATACGCTCTTGAATAACACTAAGTGTTTTGTGATGGAACAGAAATATTACGCTGCACTGAAATGTTCACAGAGCCCCGGATGAATGAGCTTGTCCTCTAGTCCCTTTAGCCAGGGAAATTAGCAGATGTGTTCAGCATTGTTCTACAAAATGCTTTCACATTCCTGTCTTTCAAGCACTGGAAAGGAAGCTGAGCACTGAAAGACCACTTTGCAACGAGAATAGCTTGAGTGACGAAAAAGGAATTAAAAAGGGCCGGTTTTAATGGCCTCAAGAAAATTGCAGGCCACATGAGACCTTCCTTTGGTTCTACTTCCCTGGAGCTTTGACTGACAGCTACTGTGCTGGAATTGTGTCTTCTCTGTGCCAGTGGAGACTGCTTTAGCCCTATTTTCATCTAGACAGTTTCAAAAAGCCAGCTCTTTGAGCATTAAAAATGTATATACACCTTGTAAAGCCTTACTACTGTGATAAGTCCATGCATGTACAGATTTATTAGAGGTATAAGTTACAAAAAAACCCAGAAATGCTGCATTTGCACTGAGAAAAATTGTGTCTGACTTTGGCAGTGAAGCAATTCACGAGTGGGGCTAATCCATAATTTGTGTTTCAATGAACAACTCTGAAAATGGTTCAGTTTTTTTGTTAAGATCCCCACTAGATGCAATAGAACTGCAGCTTTTCTTAGGTAATACTGTAGTTTGTAATTCCATATAAGTTAAAGCTGATGTGTATATGGTTTAATCATCTGCATACAAATGTTACTATACCAGCTTTATATAATATATACAATAAATCATTAGGAAAATATAGTATAATAAGGGACCAGGACAAGCCCCTGGGGTACTCCACACGCTGTTATTCTGGTTGATAGCTGCCATCAAAGAACACAACTGGTGTACCATGCTCTGCCAAATTGTACTTTATAAAATATTACAAATGATACAAAAAAGTTAAAATATCCATCCATTTTCTATACTTGTTTATCTTTTCATGGCTGCAGGGGGGTTAATGACAGCAGACACTGGACAGACGATCCATCGCAAGAGATCAGAAACACACAGGAGAAAAAAACAGGCACACATTCACACTCACACCCAAGTTCAATTTAGAGAGACCAAATAACCAAACATGTTTTTCCAACTCTGGGCATATTAATTTTTTTAAAATTACAAAACAGCCAAAACAATGTAGTAACATTTTTATGCGCACCGCACTAGTGAGAGTGTAGAATATATATTGTGTGGCTGAGAAGAGAAAATCTAGAACGGTTCAAGCCTGCGCCGCCCGAAAATGTTTCCCAGTGATCCGCAGGGCAACACAGAGACAGACAGGACAAACAATCATACACGCACAAACTCACAAGAATTTATGGAGACCATTCAGCCTGACAGTCAGGTTGATGGGAGGAAACCGGAGCATTCAGAGAGAACCCAGCTCACACAGGGAGAACATACAG
Organism: Alfaro cultratus; assembly: GCA_903066825.1. Classification (NCBI taxonomy): domain Eukaryota; kingdom Metazoa; phylum Chordata; class Actinopteri; order Cyprinodontiformes; family Poeciliidae; genus Alfaro; species Alfaro cultratus. Next base: position 6,645 of record CAEFZX010021340.1, read on the forward strand.
AAAGACCCCAGGCCAGGATTCAGACCCAGGAACTTCTTGTTGCAAGGTAACAGAGTACATCCAGTACATCTGGATCTGTACTGGATGCACTTTGCTTCTCTGTTGGTTAGATGCACCGCAGCAACCACTGAAAAAGTTACTGCAGATTCCTGGATGTTGCTGTCAGTCTCCTGGAATCACTGGTAGCTGAATAGAAGCTTAGAATCACAAGAGCTGTGGGACTGCTGTCTACTGACTTCTTTTCTTTTTTAGTTCAGTTTTTTTATTTGAGTTTTGGCTATTGAACTTAAACATTTAATTGGATTATGTAGAGTTTGAATTTAAATTGAGTCTTTATTAATTTGCCCATTTTATTTGGTTTGTCCCTTTTCTATATTATTTTCTGAATTTTGAAGCTTAATTAACAACTTGATTATGATGTAGCATATTATTCTAGCAGGATAAAAAGTGAATACACTTATAATTGTTTACTTTGTTTCAACATTCTATTTAAATGTTAAATTATTGCTAATAATATTGTACAAAAGAAAAAAAAAAATTTTGTACGGTTTTGGTCAGTTTCATTCCAGAAAAAGAAGCGTCCAAATATAACATTCCTATCAAGCATCCTACCTACAGGTTACTGTGAACCTGACAGCAATTCTTTTTTTTTTTTCTAAAGCAGATTAACCTTTGTCTGTAAAGGTCGTGATGGGTCCTTCAGGATCACACAGTGGCTTACAGTTTTTGCTTTTCATTAAGCAGCCTTCAACCTGGTTGCATTCCCAGATCAAGCTCCTGCATCAATTATGCTCTCAGCAAACCAGAAAAATCCTTGAAATGCTTCTTGATTAAGCAAAATTACAGAGCAGGATAATTGCATTAATCAGTGAATCAAATTGAAAATGTATCCACTATTTCTGAAATTACCTGACAAAGAAAGAAAGAAAGAAAGAAAGAAAGAAAGAAAGAAAGAAAGAAAGAAAGAAAGAAAGAAAGAAAGAAAGAAAGAAAGGAAGAAAGAAAGAAAGGGTAAAGTCATTTAACAAAACTTTGGCTTGAAAAATTTGAACAAGACCAGCAATATTTGGTTGCTGGTGTGTGAGAGTTTGCGTGTGCATGTGGTCAGTAAAACAAAGTGCCTCGAATGGGTAGCATCTGCATGGCCGTCTTGGCTCTATTTGTGGAGTTACTAGAGTAAATGTGAGTATAAACCACATAAGTCTTCTCCCCTGCAGTGTGTTTCCCCAGTGTCAAGTTTTATTCCATCGGTGCTTTCACTGATTGCTTCCTACATTTCATTATACTAAATGTTACTTTTTTCATACACACACAACAAAGAATGTCTTATGGAATAAATTCATGAGACATATCCTTAGTATGCCAGCCACAGATAGTGGGTCTTTGGTCAACTGCTTATTTTGGACAGATTTAGAAAAGCTTGTCACAGAGGGAATTGCACCAGCAGACAGCCATGGTTTCCTTAAATGTTCCTCCTTCAATCCTTGAGGTTCATACTGAAAGTCAAGCCTTGGAGATTTGTTTGGCCAAAGGACATAACATAGCTTGTAAAAAAAGGTCAGGAAAGGGAAGGAAAAAAAGATGCAACCAAGACAACTAACGGTAAGTCTTGAAAAATAAGCACATAGAAATGTTGGAAGAAACTTATTCAGACCAGGAATGAGTACTACTGTTAGGAATAAATGATTCTGTGTTTTCCTCTATCTCTTTTAGCTGCTTGCATGCTCGCATATACACACACTCACACATATATGGTTAAGGGAATGATACGTCAGAGAATGCTTTCTTTAGGGCATAGCCGAGATAGAGGCCTAGAAAAGGAATCAGAAAATGTTATCTGGTGCCATTTTCTGTTCTGATTGGTAAAGTCATTTAACAAAACTTAAGCTGTCAAAATACAAAGTTCAATTTCAGATTCCTGGTGAGAACTTTTGGCCCAATCTTTGCAGAATTGTTTGACTCAGCCATATTTGAGGGTCATGCCACAGCATCTCAAGTCTGAACTTTGATTAAGCCACTCCAAAAGTTTTGTTCTTTTTTTTTTAGATATTCAGATTTGGTTTTTCTGGGCTGATTTGAATGTGACGAAAAAGCCAAAACAAAAGAAAGTATGTTAAAAACATTTTACCGCCCTAAAGACCTCACTCTGTTTCACTTCAGTAACCACTCAGGTACAAATGTCTAATTTATTCACTGATTTTATTAAGTGTCATTGTCTGCTTTAATAAGTAATTGCACTTTAACCTAATTTCAAACACAGGAACAAAACTGTCCAAGCAGTAAAGCCCCAACACTGTTATATCTGTAAGGCATGAAAGGCATGACATCTTATTCATCATATTTCACTTTCCAGAAAAGGATTTCAGCCAGATGTTTAATCCCTGTGGGCATTGTGGGCAGGGCTAAACACCAAGCGCACCCAAACTGTCTCTGCCAAATCCATCCCCCAACTCAGAGATCTATGCAGCAGGCTGCACTGCTCTGGCTGCTCACACTGCCCACCCTGCCAGATGGAGAGCTAATCACAGGAACAGCATGCAGCTTGAGCCTCCACGTTAGCCCTGACTGTGTGGACATAATGCAGGATGCTAAGCTCTGTCTTTACTGAGCTGGACTGTCACACTCTCGTGTTTGCTAACTCCATCTGTCTTTCTCAGTGTTGGACTCATTTCAGAGTTTTACATCACTGCACATCCCGTCACCTTTTTTATTCAGTCCAATCCAACAATATGCATTCATGCTTAAATATATTCAATGGACTCCAAACAAATATTGGGGGAAAAAAATACAAACATCAGTGATGTTTTGCCTGGGTTACTGCAGACTATCCTTACAGTTGGACAAAATATGTACAATACTGGGCTGATGGTATGAATTCCTGTCTCTGATGAGATTATCAGGCATAAAGAACGAGAGGGAGACAGACCTGTTGGCTAAGTCACTATTTGAAAAAGAAAGACGTAGGTCTAGATTATCCTCAATGTTGTTGTACCCAGAATTTTCTGCTGCCTTACTGGCTGATTGCTGTGTCCATTAGAGCAGATGACATTTCTAGTCCTCTTGGAAGTTGATTGGAATACCTGAAGCTCACTTTCATGGAGTTTACATTCATTAGTATAAAAGGAATTAAAAGTATTGAACTAATTTGAGGTTGGTTGCATTTTTATTCAATGAATAAAGCAAGATAAGCAAGCAAAGTCAATACCTAGACAGAGATTATACAACAACAAAATCACTTAAAAACAGTCAGTGTCAGAACTGTGCCCTTATTTGAGACTAAAACATTCTTAAATTGCTTCATATAGCAACAATTTAGTGTCCCAGTTGTACCTGAACGCATCATGGTCAGCTGTTGGAAAAATAACCAGTAAATAGCATGCTTGGTCCACCTTTCTATCTCCATTACTGTACCTGAATAAAAAACTTTTCCTTTTCCAAGTTACCTTTTCAAAATAACCTGGAAGTAGGTTTTGAAAATAATTTTCAATAAACTCACATTTGTGTATTCAGAAGTTTATTATTGGTTTGAAGTAATATTGCAATCTGATTACAGCTAGATTGGATTCATTGTCTGTAAGCAGAAAATCATCATGAATTACATTAACAAAGGCTTAAAAACAGCAGTCCAAGTAGTCCAAATATTAACTTGGTGTATTGACTTACTGACCTAAACTTCTCATTAATATTCTGATTTATTCAATACAATTTTATATATTTGTAAACTTAAATTCAGATAAAAAAATAACAAATTAATAAAAAAACTGGTTCATGTTGTAGCTGTAGACTTACTTCAGAATATTTAGGTGGTGAGATGTTATATTATCAGGACTGTTTAGACTTTCATTCATTTCTATAAATTTGTTTGTGCCTGACAATAACCATTCCCAAGGAATAAAATATGTTCTAACCCTAAATCTCTACCTGTTGGATCCAGATACACACACACACGCACACACACCCACACACACACGCACACACACCCACACACACAGACACACACACACCCGCACCATATTTCAGTGATGTAATTTCATTAAAATCTCTTTCCTCACAAGAGCCCTGCAACTGTTCTGTCTCTGTTACTGCTCTTCCTGCATGATCACTCTCTTGATGACATCAAGTTCACAAGCTTGTGTGAAGGACAAGACTTGAAGAAATACTGGCATGATCCTGGATTGCTGAATATTTGGTTAAGGGTCCCAGCAGTCATTGTTCCCAGCAGAGAGAGCTGATTTTATCAAAAATAAAAATAATAAAAAAAGAGCAGCAGCATTTCCTTCATTCATAAATATATGCAAGAGATAGTGACCAAGTATGGCTTCTCTAGTCAACACTGAGAAAAACAGCTGTATACCATGTGATGTGAGCCTTGAAGTGGAAATGCACCTGATTGCTTAGCACTATTATATCAAACATTTTAGGACAAGTTTCAAGGAAACATCACCAATAGGAAAAAAGTAATCACAAAAAATACTGAGAAACACAATTTTTGCTAACCAAAAACTGAAACAAACTTTATGTTAAGACATAAAGACCTTGAGTATTTAGGTAGAAACAGGGTTACCTTTACACATATCTTAAATGACGTCAAATACATCATGGTAAATACTTAGCAGGCTAAAAGTTTGATATGGATCTTCTTTCCTTTAAATTAACAAGAATTGTCTATCTTCCATTTGTTATTTTAATGTTATAGTATTTTACAATATTGGTAAAATAATATATTTCAATAAGCAACTTTCAACTGAGAAGATTCAAATGCACCAACAAGAAACAATGTGCATTGATACAAATGTTAAACCTGAACACCATGTCATTTTCCTTTCCCGTCACAATAATGCGATAATTTGTGAAAAGCCCAATAAGTTATAAAGATTATAGTTTGTTTCATGACAAAATGTGGCAAAGTTCAGAGGGTATGAATACTTTTGCAAGGCACTGTGTAAATGAAAATCTAGCCAGGGTTTATTTTGGGCAGCAGCAGTAATGTAATGGATACAGAGGGGACAGCTGAGCTCCAGCGTTTGATGGAAACTCATTAATTACCTCAGACAGAGCAGCCTTTCACAGGCTTCAAGTTGGTCTGCCCATCACCTGTCTCACTAAGGTTAGAATCACGGAGCTCTTCTAATGTCCTGGAAGTGTCCTCATCACACAGAGAAAAGCTGCCTGTGTCAGCCACTGACAGGGCTCTTTTGTCAATCCAGGGAGGGAATTGTACAACATGTTAAAAGTGTGGTGATGCACTGCGTCAAAGGAAAAAAAGAGTCAGTTTGACAGCTAGACAGGAACTAATTTAATTTCAAAATGATGAAGCTACTTGGCAGACTAATGTGCTGTACTCCCTTCCAAACACCCCACTACCCCAAATAAAATATTTGGAGCAACAGGCACTCATCTCCTGCAAATGACTAATACACAGTCCCATCTTCTACAACAGACCAAAGGTAAAGGGTAAAGGGTGGTTCTGAAAAAAAAACAAAACAAAAAAAACCCAGAAATGAGCCAGAACCCAAAACGCAACCAAGACAAGCGGATGGTTACCAAAAAGACGGTGTCGAAGTGGGCCTGCTTGTTCTGGTTGGTCAGGGATGGGGGGTTAACAGGACCTAGAGTCCAGTCTCAGGAGGGTTGGGTGAGCAGCAGAATGGGTGGGCTTGGGGTTCTCAAGTGTTCACTGAAAACTCAGAATAACAGCCACCATCCAATGTTTTGTGGTCCAAAAACGGTCCAGAGTCAGGCACAGGAGGGTCTCAGGCAAGGAGAATCCAAGACACAATAGACACGAAACAGGTCAGAGTCAAGGAATGGTTCAGCAACAAGACGTCAAAGTCTTCTCAAACACCAGTAAGGTCTAGGCAAAAGCAGGGTCAAAACCCAGAAACTCTGAACATGAATCAGAGCTTGAAGGCTGTGACAGAGGCAGCAGATGATCTCTCACTGAGAAGGTGAAGAGGAGCAGGTGAGGCTAATAAGCAATCAGCAGGAGAGGGAGAGAGTAAGGAGCAACATCAAGGCAGAACTGAAATCATGACAAAAGAAAAATGATTGTATCATGCTTGTCTGTCAGTGTTGCTTTATTTGTTGAAGCAAACCATTAGGCTTTTGAGAAAAAGATCCTGGTTGGCCTAAGTTTAACTAAGCAGAAGAAATGAAGGGATCTTACTAGTTGTTGTGGTCGGACTCAGTATGAGGTGGAGGAGATCCTGTCTGTATGGTGAGTGAACCTGAGAAGGAGGAATGAAGGTTCAGAAGTCGGGGACTGAGCATTGTAGTGTGGGCCGGCAGATGATAGCAGGATGGGGAATGGATGTTGTCATCGAAGAAGTCCAGGACTGGGCAAGAGATATGAACCTGGGAGTGCCGAGAGACACAAGGTGAATCATCACGTAGGTTTAGCACTTCAGATCTAAGTACTTGAGAAAGACAAACCCGCTGGCTTGACCAAAACCTGGCCAGGGGTTTTTATCAAAGAGGCATCTCCTCTTTTTCCTGGAGATGAACTAAATGCAGGAAAACAGTTGAGTTACAGTAGTAGTTTAAGGTGAATGAAGAGAAAGAGGCTGTAGTGTTATTGGTTTTAGTCTTTCATAAAACAAAAGCTTTTTATGAACAGACACTTTTTATTGTAAGTGTAAATGAACAAACATGATTAATTGAACAGTGTACTATAGTTCCCAAGCATCACCTTTTAAATAAGGTTGTAATAAAAGGCATCATTGCTAGCTTTAAATAAATACCCAATAACTAATTTTAATTTCTTTAAAAGGAATACAGATTTGTATCATGTTAGAAATAAAATTAATTTTTACATGACAAGATAAGATTTAGTTTTAAAAGAACTTTGACAACTCTTTACAGCCGTGGCATCACAGCTTGAATTTCTAAATAAACTTTTCCTCTGTGAAATGTTTGCATCAAACCTGTGATTTATTCACGCAAAATGCTCCTTTTTTATCCTTGAAGGTGTTTGATGCAGTTCTCCATTTGTTTATCAAAATCTGATAGAAAACGGCGTAATTCATCCTGGAATGAAGCTGCTCATTGCAGTCACTGAACATGAAAATTGGATTCAGGTAGATAAGTCAATCTGTGGGTCGGATCCTTTTACTGTTGACCTGAATGAGAGAGGGAGACTGGAGACATAGACAGAATATTCCTCCACCATTTTCAAATCCATATGAGGCTCTGAAGATTTGATTACTTTTTCTTTTTAGTTAACATGTCTGCACGCTTAAGACTCCAGTGAAATGCATTGGCTCTCCAACTGTTTAGTCTGGTTCAAAACATTTACCTTAACAATTTGACAATAAAAGCAAAAGTTTATTTATTTTACACCAAATTAAAATACCTGTTATCTCAGTAGACTTTAGAAATGTTAATAAAATGCAATCGTATATATGTATACATTTCAATTGACCCTAGATAGATGATGCAGTCGATTTCAGTTCATTATTCAAGTTGGTGAAAATAAACAGAAAAGCCCATCAGATTGCATGGAGACATTGACTTGCTGTATTCACTGCTGGATGAGAACGTAGAGATAGAAATGAAAAAAACATCAAGCTCTTTATCAGGACTCTCAAAGATGCTTTACAATAAAACCAGTCATTCCCGTCATGCTCACATTCACATGTTGATGGTGGTAAACTACTGAGTTGAAGCCACAGCTGCTCTGGGGAGCCTGGCAGAAGTGAGACTTCTTCTGATCACTAGCAGGCAAGGCTCAAACTGGTCACCCAACAGTTTTTTATGATTTTCCCTCTATCATCAACACATTCCCCATATTACAGATCTGTGCAGGATAGATTCCAACCATAGTTCATAGACTTCTAGCAGAATCGTTAACATATCCAGTAATGGTCATTTGCTAAGATGTCACATGGCTGTGAATCGTTAGGGATAATGTGGGTGATGGTGGAAGGAGTTCATCCTGTAATCGGTGGGTTGCCGATTCAATTCCAGTTATGTCTGCCTCTGTCTGGGCACAATAACAGGTTGCCTGATGTTGATGGTCAGATGGTCCGGTGGCATTGGGGTCTCAGACTGCACCAGTCTAACAGAGGCGATGCTAAATCAGCATATTAGCAATTCCTTATTATGGGCCAGGAAATCTCGGGGATCCCTGAAAATGCGTTTCTTCCAAGCATCACAGAGAATGTGGCTGGTGTGTAATCTTTCCTGACCACATTGTGCAGTTCAGTTTCTCCCAGTTGAAGGTCTTTGGCAGTGCCAGTGCATGCGTTGCATAGTGCTACTCACGAGTGTCACCATGGTATTTCACAGCAATCAGTCTGATTGCCTCACACCTTGTTATGTTTTATGTGCTAATCTGTGGTCCACATCACCCTGGTTATCACCTGGGGAGAGGAAGTTGATGGTGAGAAAATTTGATGAAATGTTGTGTGGTCTTTAATTTAAGAAGGCCTTTTTTTATTTGAAAGGTTCTTATGGCTCAGTCGAATACGCATAAATAACACTGCTGTTTGGAATGCTTATGAGAAAGCCGATCTATGATTAAAGCTTGATAATTGTTCTAACATAATTTCACAGCTGTTTTAGCTGGAAAACAAACTGTGAAACCAAGTTACCAGAATCTTCATCTAACTACAGATAACAAGAACAGAACCAGCCAGCTAAAGCATTTTAGCTAAACTGTAACTTAAGGAGTATGTTCAAAAGGTTAGCATTCTCTCGAAACGCAATACTAATTATTTTGAAGGGAAAATATTAAAGTGAATACATTGAATTATTTTAATCTACTTGGGATCAGCTAATAATGATGCATTGGCAGGAGGGCTCTGTTTTTAGCACACTGGCTTGCCAAAAGTAGAAGTTCTTCAAATTATGAGGAACACAGTGGCTTACAGAGTGTGACCATTGTTTCCCAATTTTCTATTTTCAGTACAGAGCATATGCATAGGGTCCAGCCAAGACCCTATGCAAAAAAAAAAAATCATTTTTTTGATTTGTTGGGAGTTTTGTTTTCATTTGTTTTTTCTTCCTGCAGCAGCGACCCCTCCAGCAGATGGTGCCCTAGGCAGCCGTTTACATGATAGAAGTCAACTCTGAGCCAGAGTCCAGTCTTCAAACTGATCAGAGCAGGGGTGTCAAACTGCAGTCCTTGACCTTCTTAAGTGCACCCTCACCATGCCGTCAAGTCCTACTGAGTGATGCAAATGTCAATTTGCATCACTTAACACTTGAGTGTGCTTTAACACACTCAGGTGCTCATGCAGCTCATTGGTGCTCATAAGTAATATTTCCCGAGCTTTGGGCATAAAAGCCTTTGTTTCAAATAGAAAACCTTTTATGTTCATATAACTATGTTCATATTACACACAACTATATTAGATCCATCAATTATCAATAGATTAAGAACCAATCCTCCAAAACTGACTGATTTCTAATTAAATTGATTTCTAGTTAAATTACTAAAACATTGCTTCCTCAAAATAATGTTTTATCTTTTAAATTATAAAATGGTTATTTGGAATAGATACCAAGTTTGTCGATTAGTTTAAGCTCATCTTAATTACTTAAACTAATTAAGATGAGCTTAATTGGAGCTAATTTGGCCTCACCAACAAAGCTCTTAAATATAAACTTTGGTCTTAAAGCATACATGGACTGTGATATCATTGCATTATTTTCTTGATTCGATCCTTTTTATATTTTTTACTGTTTTTACTTTGATAGTTTATTAGTTTCATCCATCTTGTATCTCTCAGTTTGATCAAGTGTTTTTAGCTTGAGTTTGTTGATTAAAGTATTTAACTGTGTGGTAGAGTTTTATTTGTTAATAAACTAGAGAGAAGCATCAGTATTGTGAGGTGATGGTGGTAGAAGTTTGCTCTGTAATTGGTGGGTTGCCAATTTCAGCCCTGCTCCATTTGTCTCAGTCTTCAGACACTTCAGCCCCTTCAAGTCTCTTCCCCCTTATCAAAATAGTTCCACTCACAGGATCCTAAAAACAAAATGTTCTGCCCATTCTGGAAACCCAAAGTCAATATGATTACAAAGCAAAGCCCTCTGAAAAAAACATTAAACTGTGAGATTAAAGGTGATTAGAAAAGTAAGATTAGATTTAGTCTGGTCATTCAGAGCTCAATAAACAAAAGACAAATCTAGTATGACCTATTTTGACAGGTACTGACAGCCTTTCAGGATCCCAACACATTCAGTCAGGACATGTAGTCCCTTCAACAGGTTCTGGGTCTTCCTGGGTCATCTCGAAGTGGGACCTGCCTGGAAAACCTCCAATGTGAAGAACCCATGGGGAATCCTGGCCAGAGCATCTCTGAAACGCATCATAGCAAACTGGAGACACAGGTCACTGTCAGGTAACACAACCATTATAAACACAAACGGTAACTGGGGAACGTAGATTGAATGAAGAGGAATAAATAATGAGAGGGGGAGTTGAACATGCAACTGGTGAGATAAATTATTTGCAACAGATGGAAAGAAGAAAGCTGGAGTCAAAGGAGATTGGCTGACTGTGCAAAAATGACTGAATAAACACATAAGCAAAACACGGAGCAGGGCAACACTGACTAAACAGTACATGACAAATCACTTAATTGTGCATATTCAGTCACAAGAATCTGTGTAAACAATGCACATGAACAATGAAAATCTCAAACCAAAGCCAAAGCTAACAGATCATGGCACCAAAAATGAAGCAGTAATCATTAAATTCAACATTCTGTTGGATCTCTGTCTGTTTCTGAAACTCTGTCCACCTCACTTGGGCTTTACTTGGGCTTTGACCCAATCTTGTTCTCCTGTGTGATTCTTCTTCTTATGAGTCAGCTCACACCTCAACTTTGACATTTTTATAATTTCAAATCAACTACTTGCTCTTGAAGACTTCAAACCCTCGCAATGCTTTGTACTGCTGCCTGGATGTTTGATCTGCAATGCCCTTAGAAAACTACTTCACCCAACATGAGTTTCAAGAAGCAATGCAACAAATGCAGCAAACCTAAATCTTCAGAGACCTATTTTAATACAAAACCTTTGGATCAATACCTGATGTTTTTCTCACACCTCACATGTAGAAATATTTTTTTTCTTGGTTCTCTTGAGAATTAAATAGTGTCATCAGCAGTTTCATATTACTAATATAAAAGCAAGAAAAAAAAAACTAAAAAAAAAAAATCTAAAATTGGGTCGTCCAGTGGTTCGACGTTTCATCGTAACTATGATACAAGAGTGCCTTGATTTTCCTTCCGTGTCCCTTGACCTCACACAAAGCTCTAATGGCAGCATCCCTGTTATACAAGGAACATACAGAAACTAAACAATCAAAACTAATCGCTACAAACATTCAAGATTATGTATGCTGAAACCAGAAACTATCAGAACTGTCTGATCAGGACAGTCTCATTCTGTGTTGGCACCAGACATCAAACAAAACTGGCTGATGATGAACATAAAGCTTCATATTGAAGCTCAGTTCTGAAAAGAAACATCACTCTATGAAACCATTACAAACATTTAATCAAGCAAAGATACCACTGGATTCTCAAAGTAAAAGAAAATGTGTCATAAGATCTGGATTTAAAGTAATATCTGCAAGAGTAGCAGTAGCAAAGAGTACATGACAAATGTTTAATATAAAAAATGTTGACAAAACTTATAAAATAAAAGAGAGCCAAAATGCTTACTTGATGTGGTCATATGTCCAATGCATGAGTTCTTAACAAAAACAATCAGAGCACCTATTGATCAATCCTAACATAGACTTTTGACTGAAGCCTGGTTGACACCATCTTTACCTGATGCTGCTGTAACAATGCCTGGTTACAGGTTAAAGGTTGGGGAGATAATCCTGCTTAGTGATTTTAATATGAACTGGAATGAAAAGAAGAAAAAAATAAATAAAGTGGATGACTTCAGCGTTACACAATTGTAGAAAAGCCAAATACATGGACCACCAGTTTACAAACAAACCTGACATAATCACCAATACCCATTTTCTAACCAGTTTATGAAAACATAATTATTTTATTTTACAAGAAATCCCAGTGAACATTCTTCTAATGCATTTGAAACTTCATTCAGTAAAACGATACGCTACATACTGCATTTCTTAAATTTCTACAACATAACCCAAAACTAACTGTATAAATCTGATGATATTGTCCCTTTTCGAGAATTGATTGATGTAGTGATTCCTTTTTAAGTAAAGTAGTAAAAATAATAACACTAATGATAATAATAATTGTATTTATAATGGAGAAGAGAGCCAGTAAATCCTCACTGCTAGTCTTCACCAGCAGCATTAAGGTTGCTGCCATGACAGGTACAGACAACCTTGTGGTGACAGCTCTAATAATCCATATCAGCATTGTTTATTTATGTTATTTAACCTTAATTTGAGTAGGTGAGTTATTAAGAACAAAATATTTTTTACATAACCAATCTGGTGGGTAAGTAAAACAATGGAACAAGGCCCACTCTGACACATTCTTTTCTATATTTTTTGTATTTTCTATTCAGAGGTCTCTATTCGCTCACCTCTCCCAGGACGTGTTAGAATCTCTCCCAGAGGACGGAGCTGAAGCTCAGTCTGATGAGCTTTAGCTCTATGTACAAACAACTGCTTTGATTTGAATAAATAAATCAAAACTGAAATTAGGTAAGCACTCAAGTAAAAACAGCTAAATTGTTTCTTCTTAATTTTTTCATGTTTTTTGTAATTGTTCTTAAAAATATGACAAATTCACAGTGTAAATTAAGAATATAGGAGTTTGTGGGACAAACAAGACCAATGACTGGAACTCAGATTTTTGTAGCAACATTTTTCTAAAATTTTCTGAGTAGCTTGTGAGCAATGAAGAAGGCCACAGCACAGGGGTGTTGAAGTTGTAGCTTTAATAGCCAGCTACTTAAGCAGCCTTTGTGTGTGATTGTTCTCAATGTGTCTGAATTTGACCACTGGACAGAAACATAGCTGGTGGAGTTGCAGGAGCACATTAGAAAGCATGGGTATTCTTAACTGTCTATACAGAGAGGTGCCATTTGAATAGCACTTGGGGTAATTATGGTTGGCAGCTCATCCTCCGTCAGCTTTGCTACTGATTCTGTCTCCTTTTTTCAATTTCCTGCCTCGTTGAGGATGCCAGTAGAGACCTGAAGAGGCCAAGGCCTGTAAAGCAGTGCAGCAAGGCAAATTACAAATGTGTTTTTGAAAAAGGAAGCACAAATTGAAACTACTATCTTAGTTTACCTTGTGAGTGAAAATAAAACAGAGAAAATACCAGGTAAAAAGCTGTGGATAAAGTGAATTGGCAATACATGTTGACTGTAAATGCAGGGACAGTTATGACAGTTGAGTTTATTCACAAAATGCATACACAAGGTAACCCTAAATCTTTTGCAGATTACAGGTTATGATAGTAATGGACAGTATTTACCCACTACTCTAGTATTTCACATAAGTTTTAGTTCCTAAACTACATTACTACAATTTTTTTCCTAAGGTAAAAGCTTCTTATTCCCATCAGTATGATGCATTTTCCTCGTCTCTATCTGCTCACAGGAGTCTTTCAGGGCCCTCCACATACAAACATGAATCCAAGATTTTTTTGATCGTAATTAGCCCTAAAATGGCAAAAAGAAGTCTAGATTTTTCCTAGATTTTTTCCTAGTCTAGATTTTTCCTCAGAAGGTCATTCCTACTCTGGGTTCTGCTCTGACAGAACTGTTTCTCTTTTCTTCATTTCTGCCCATTCTTCAGAGAGATATGCTGCTTGCAGAGCCACAAAACCATGGTAATTCAGCTCCAGTACATACATACCCATACATGGATATATTGCCAATCACCCTCACACATACAGAACTTCACACCAATTCACCTAATGTAAACGGAGCACTCCATCAGCCCCGGCAGATCAGATCAGTTCCAGAGTGTTGAGACACAATGAAATGTTGTGATCTGTTGTCTTATCGAGACAAGAAGTGCCTGATCAACTCAAGATATTGTCAGGACTCAACTAAAGATGTATATGGTGTGTCTTCAATCATTTCTTGTCCTCTCCTTTTCCACATTGCACAAAAATTAGCTTGTGTTGACCAAGAGACAACTGAATTATGACCCTCATAGTCACATACTGCATACAGCACAATAAGATTCTTCAGTTTAGAAACCTTTTACAAAATGTCTGTTTTACACAAAACAGTTGTTCGTGTAGATGGGAGGTAAAAGAAGATAGATCAACATATCTTGAAAAATGTAAATTTGTGTGGGTGGGGTATAAGTTCTTCATCTACTGTATGTGATAACAGAACCTCAAAACTAAATTTATTTATTTATTTTCACTGAAGAAGTTCTAAACCTCTTCGACACTGATAACTAACAGCCCTGATACTTCAAATAGTGTATTTTTCTGATGTGGGAAGGTTTACTTTGAACTTTTTACAGTCTTCTCTTCCAATTTTATTTAGATTAGCCCATAACACTCAATTTGTAATACGCCTCATTTAAAAGTCATTACTGGTTTTGTCTACTTGATTAAATCTGCATGGTTTTGATTTAGTGGCTGATTTCACTCTGAGTGGTACCAGAGAGTGCACATAGAGGAGGGGCTGCACATGTGTCACAGATCTCACAGTCTGCAGTGGAGAGACAGCTCAACATGGCATTTTTCTGGTCAAATCACATCAATGATCTCCATCCCTCCAATCCATCCATTATCTGTACACACAGATTCTTGAGAGGGGTGGGAGGAGTTGGAACATATTTCCTGTGGTCGTTGAGCAGGAAGCAGGCTACGCTCAGTCCAGCACATGGCAACAGAGAGACACAAAGGACGATGAGAGATCATTTACTTTACACTCATTTTTTTGCATTCACACATACATGGACTACAGCAGGAAGAGTTAAGGCTGGGATTCAAACATTTGACCTGCTTTCTGCAGGGCAAAAATGCACCCTCCATCCATACTGATAATATAAAATGTTACCTCCAGAACACCAGCAGGAAAAACATTTTACATAATTGAAAAGTGATGTCAGTAACTTAGAAGTTAATTACTATCACAAAGGCCAGAGGACTCTGGGAAGCTGATTTAAAAGTAAAATTATGAAATTGTCATTAACTTTAGTCCATACTTTTTTTTTTCTCTAAATCATCATTTGGACATCCCTGGGTTAAAATCAATAAACTGACAATGTCTGCAGCAGCTAGTGTTGATCTTGCCTTGATAAAACCACGCAACGTGGGTTGTTTGGGTTTTTTGGTTAATATCTAAACTGTTCTCTTTCTTCTTATTTTGATTGGATTAATCTTGGTTTTGTTTTACTTTAGTTAAGTCTATTCTTAGTTATTTTAGTTTGATCATGTTTCAGCATGTGAATCTGTGTGTGAATGACTGAATGTAGTGTGAGTGTCATGAACGGTGTGGAATGAGGTGGTGAGGCAAACACTAAGAGACCCAGGTGGATGAAGTGCAGATGATTTAATAATGAAAACCAGGAAAACAGTCCACAACCGTGGCAGCACTGCTGAGTGGAAACAGGGGGCTCACTACAGGTAGCACACGGCAAACGAATGGACATTAACAACAGACTGGTAACATCAGATGAGGACCCGACAGAGACGAAGAGACACAGGTGACATTAAATACACAAGAGGTAATCAGGGAACGAGACACACCTGGGAGTAATCAAGGGGAGACAGGACAACACGGAGAACCCAGAGACAACAGGAAACTCAAAAGTAAACACAGAAAAAAACACAGATCTTGACAGTGAGGCGTTTTGGACTCCTGTAGACTTGAAAAGTACATTCAGTAAAGTACTGAAAATGTTTTTAAAGCAATATTCAACAACAGGCTTGCACTAGTTTTCTAGATATTCTACTGCCAAAGTTTAAACGGTTGATTCAAATGCTAATCTGAATTTCAGATTACTCACGTACCGTAATTTCCGGACTATAAGCCGCGGCTTTTGTCACACGCTTTCAACCCTGCGGCTTATACAATGATGCGGCTTATTTATGCATTTTTTTCTAACGGCCGCCAGGGGCGCTCGAGCAGAAAAGGTAAGTGTGAGACAGGTGGAGTATATGTGTCGAGGAAGATGCAAGATTAATGTAACTTAACACGTCTCAGTGCACAGCAGGAAGATGAAGAGGCTCTCAGGGACTTTTACCGGTATTATTTTTTTTTTAACCAGCCCTGTTAGTGCTGTGTTACTACCGTATTGCTGCTGTGTTACTGCCGCGTAACAGGCACTGTTTGGAAAGATAAGCTAAGGTATATTATTAAAACTTTGAAAACTCTGTCTGTGTACCGTCTGTATGTAGGTACATGCGGCTTATAGACACGTGCGGCTTATGTATGTACAAAATGGTTTTTCCTTTAAAAATGTACTGGGTGTGGCTTATAATCAGGTGCGCTCTATAGTCCGGAAATTACGGTAAATGTAAATAAGTGCAGTAAATCCTGTTTTCCCATGAAGTTACTGAGCCCTGGACCATTGCTCATGTTGCCCATATCAGAAACCGTCACTGCAGCTCAGAAAAAACTGCATTTAATTTGTCCAACATGTTTGAGAGGGTGATCTTTAAAAGCTGGGCTATTTTGGGAAGTTTTTGGTAGGTAACAAATGAGAGATGGACTTCACTATTAGTCATATGAATAAACTGTGATAAAATATACATGTGTATAAAAGTCATCAACGTTATTGGAAATAGAATGTATGCAACGACCTACTCTAACTCTTTAATTAGTGACTTTTGCAAGAGAGCACAAACTCATTTATGAGAAATGTGACATTTGTGTGTACCTCTGCCTCATTTGCTTTATGAAATACCTTTCATAAATGAAAATAAAAAGGGCAACTTTCACAGCTCCTTGAGATGAAAAAATGGCTCTTTCCAAACTCTGCACAGAAAACAAACAATTACATTCTTGACTGCGTTTATTTACTCCATGATTGAGCAATGCAGGCAGACAGGCGCAGGCAGATTAATTAACTAGCGCCTGAAAACCTTTATTCTTAAAGCATTGTCACATTGATGGATGGCTGATTAAAGTCAGTGAGATGGCTATCAGTACACAAACAAATATCAGTCAGAATAACAAAAACGTACAACACAGAGAATGGAGGAAGAAAACATAAATTCAGGTGTTCTTTAACTGACCAAGAAAACCATTTTGATGATGGGCACTGCTGGGCATGAAGAAGAAAAAACATGTAATTGGGAACAGAGAAGGAGGCCGTAAGTGCAACTTATCATGCCAGCAGCAGCTCAAATTACCTGCCTTGTGCGTCTTTTGATGAGGTTTCTCATTAGGGGTCTATACAGCCCAGACTTTGGAAATATCACAGAATTAATTAAAATGATAGGAATGAAGAAAGTAGGCTGCAAATAACAGGGTGGGAGAGGGCCTGCATAATCATTGTTCTGATCAGAGCACTATTGTCTGTACATGAATGTGCCTGCTGACGGCAGCCAGTGGCTCTCCAGTGTTTATCTAGAATCCAGGGCTAGCTTGTTTCCAGCATGTATCCACTGATAGAGCATTCAGCCTCCATTTACTATGAAGAGGCTCACAGGCTTCATTTATGCCTGTGTTTGAGCAGATGATGATGGGCCACAGCTTGAGCCAGTATCAACCAGTTTAACTGTAGGATGAACCATATAGGAACGAACAGCTTGGTTTCACTATGTCTTGCAAAACATTTGAACCCTCTAATACTTAATTGCATTTCCTTAGATGTGCAAGACCGGTAATTGGCTTTGTAACTATTTCCAAATGAAGATATGTCAATTTCTTTTGTTTCACGTCTGTTCTTGAGTTTCTTTAGGCTAGTGCATGATAAGTTGCTTTTTGAAATCTTTCAAACTCTTTAATGTTTCAGCATTCATAAGGCTTTCAGAGTTCAGCAAACCACAGTTGGAGCCAGAAAACATAACGGTCACAAATTTTCCCAGGAACTTTCAGCAGCGAAGCAAGCTATGCTTGATTTGGAGATCTGTTTTTTCTTAAAAAAGGAAATTGTCATTTAGGAGCAGATTTACACTGTTAATTGCAACATTGCACTTAATTGAAAAATGAAATGTGAAAAATGTGACTGGATATGACTTGAAATTTTCATAGTTTTAATAACACTTAAAGTAACTCTAATAAATGTTTGGATGTATGGTGGGCAGTGTTGCTACAATTACCTTGAGAAAGTAATCCAACTACTGATGAGTTGGACATTGGTCGGGCCCTGTTAAAGAGCAGAACGCTAAGAGTCCCTCTGTGTTACTGCCTATGGGAAACATACTCACCAAACACACTCTGACTCTATATAGAAAAATGACCACCAAATAGCCATGGGTAGCATTCACAGCATTGACGAAGAGATTAACATGGACTTACCTGAGACATCAGGACTCCCAGTGGTAGTAGACAGTACCACCTCTACTCCCATTGTTGACCCATCTCCATGGCAACCTCCTATTACTTATCATAGCAATAGGAGGTTACCTAATAACAACAAGGAAAAGTAAACAAATGCTCTTCCAGCAGTCAGGAGCCTTTTCATGTGATAGCACAGACATTGGTTGAATATCAACCCTGTAAATGTCTATTAACCTGAAGGACGACATCCCAGTTCAGAGAACCTACTCATTATTCCAAAAAGTGAAAGATTACATACAAGAACTGTTGTTAAAAGGCTGAATAATAAAATCAAAGTCTCCATACACTGCTCCAGTTGCATGTGTCTGGAAGAATGATAGCAGTTTGTGTCTTTGGATTAGAACAAAAACTACTCAACATAAAAAATAAAAAATAAATTCCTGATTAACATCCATCACCCAGGAGGATACAGGACCTGACAGACATTTTGGGTTATTACACCTGGTTTCATCAAGGGAAGGCTTACCATCAAGGTTTTGTTTCTGAGGGTTCCTGACAGTTTACTACCTTCACAATGCCCTGGAGCCTCAATGAATGTGTCCGTATCTCATTTGGACTAACGAACACCCCTGCAGCATTCCAAAGGAGCATAGAGGAAATGCTGGGGCTTCTCAGAGATGAATGTTGGCTCCCCTATCTGGATGATATACTATGTATACAGCAACATGGGGTAAGGCTTAAACCAGAGAAGTTTCAGCTTTTTAAAAGCAAAGTCAGGTATGCGGGATGAATACTAGCCACTTATACTGGCTGTCAAATACAAGATTTTGACTCTACAGCAGCTACTTTATGAGATGTGTCATGTGGGCACAGAAAGAGTACCATATTCCACCTTGCAAGGAAGAGATTTTATTTTCCCTTTATGGCCATGGACGTTGCAACCTATATCATCAGAAATGTCCAGGCATCATGTAAAAAAAACAGTAAGTAAGTAAGAAGAAAAGTGACATATGACCAAAGAATAAAATGTGCTGCACTTCAGCCAGAGAACAGAGTTTTGGTCCAGAACCTAAGAGAACGTGGAGGACTGGACAAGTTAAGATCATACTGGGGAAAGAGCACTTACATAGTTAAAGAGCAACGTGCAGTAGCCCAACCTCCTACTGTCAGTAAGCAAGTTTCCTGTTGAAATAAATCCACTTCATGTTTAAAGTATGTGTGGTACCATACAGACAAGACAAAGCTGACACACCAGAAGAAACATAGACAAACAAAGACAAACAGATCAAAGAGACTCAGAAAATGATTTGGATGAAGGTGGTGGCTCAGGTTACTGATTGAGAATACCTGCCGAAAGGACAGCGCAAAAACCTGCCAGAGATGAACAACACACATCCTCACCGAAATACATCATGACAGCTTACAAGAGAGATGGCAAATAAACAAAAAAGACATCTACCTGTGACAAGAACAGCTAGAGATGGTGTGGGAAATTTACCTACTATACTTTATCCACAGCTGAGAGAATATATGCCAGAAGATGAAGCTGATGATGACAACAGTACCTGCCTACAATAAATCAGAGGAAGAGGAATTCAGTCGAACTTGATCTGAGACCACAGAGTTACCCAGTAGAGCTCAAAGAGGTTAGGAGATCTAACGGTGATATGAAGCCCCGTCAAGTACCCACATATCAGTCACTAGGTGACACTTAAGTGTCTTCACATCCTCCTGATGACTTAGTGGATGAACAGCCAACTTTACAACACATATGTACTGTACGATAGATACAATCTCACACATGAAAACGTACCCACTTATTCAGATATTCAGAATAAGCTATAGACTTGTTGAGAGTGGACTGGGTAAATCGATGTTATGTGGATGTCAGGAGCCACCTTTTTTTTGTCGGGGTGTGTAACACACACAGAGGTGTGATCACAGTTTTGTTTTATTGATAATTTTGTAGCATTAAAATGGGGTAAGGAATTTGGAGTTGGGATGTTGTACCGTGGTACAGCATTTCTTTTAAATAGATGAAAAAATAAAGCATAGAGCTGTCTTCTCATCATAATGATATTCTCCTCTAAATCCCAGAATCGTTCAGCCCTGTTAATGACAAGTTCTTTTTGTTGGACCATCAAAAACCTGATTTTCCTTGTGGAGATAACAAATAGAATTGGTTCTTAGCTCTGAACCAGCATTAAATATGCTAAGGCAGAAATTTTATTTTAATTACTTGAGATGATAAAAAGGCAGAGAGAAACTTTGCGATTGCTCACCAAGCAGTTTTCTTAATTTAGACAGTTTTTTATCAGCTACCTTTCAGATTTAGATGAGATTCGCATTGTATTTGTATACCTTCCACAATCCTGCTGTCTTGTGCCATGCACAGAAAAACACTAAATCCTCCATTCTGTTGTCTTTGACAGTTTCTCTACCCGGCATTCTCTCTAGGGTTCTAAATTAATTACCTACTGTCTAAAAATCTTGATAGTCTGAATATTGTGATTCAATATCAGATTGACGACTGAAGTTCAGAGCTGTGAGCATACAAAACCAAATCAGACCAATAAAAGCGATGAACAAAATACTTCAGCAAAAATGAAAATGCAACCCTTAACAGGTGGACTCAGTGTTTCAGCAGTTTTGTAGTTTTCTGAAGGTTTGTTCCATAGTAGTGGATCATTAAAATGGAATGATGCTTCTCCATATCTAGTTCTGTAGATGTAGAGTAGACTTGAACCAGAAGACCCGAGAGGTCTAGAAGGTTGATGCAACAGGTTTATAATGTATTTTTGTTCTAAGTCATTCGGTAATTTATGAACTATCAACATTATTTTAAAGACTATTCTCTGAGCAATAAGAAGCCAAAATAAGGACTTTAGAACTGAACCAGTCCGGCTTTAGTGAGAACACAAGCAGAATCATTTTGGTAAGTATTGCTAAGAAGATATGAACGATTATATTTAGCCATTGCAGCCTCATTTGTTTTATACATTTCTGATGCTAGAGATTACATTTGACATAGTGTTATAAGGGAACGTCTCAGTAAAACTGTGTGTTTCTTTGTTTAGTTTCAATGGTGTCTAATGTTGAATGCAACAGAGAGAGCTAATAAGACCTAAAACATCTTTATGGAGTGTGGCCATTATTTTGTTGGACATGTGCAAATGTAATTTTTAATTTTAGCATTACACAGGCTTGAAGATAAAATAGATAGATTTTTACTACCTAATCCTACAGAGAGTAAGAAGACAGGGTCTGAAGTAAAAATAATAAGAAAAGATTCTGATTCTGATCTGAAGATGCTCTACTGCTGCAGTGTTGTCTGCGATGCCTTGGAAGTTACTTTTTATAGGAGGCTAAATAAAGTATGATCACAGCAGAAATTATTTCATACTTTTAGATCTGTAAATGACAACTGACGTATCATGTTATGTGGCGTTGTGCATAGCTAAAGCAGGTAAACACCACAACATCAAATCAAAATCAAATTGTATTTGCAGAGCACTTTTCAGCAACAGGGCATTTCAAAAGGCTTTACATCATAAAAACAAAAAAAAAATTCAAAGTCAAAGAACACAGTCAACAATTGAAACATTACATTTAGTCAAGTGCCATCATAAATCTTTCATTGATTATGTTTTAAAAGCTAAAGTTTTAATCTAGGTTTAAGGGAACTCAGTGTTTCAGATGTTTTGCAGTTTTATGGAAGTTTGTTGCAAATTTGTGGTGCATAGAAGCTGAATGCTGCTTCTCCATGTTTGGTTCTGATGCAGAGCAGAACCAGAACTAGAAGACCTGAGAGGACTGGAAGTTTGGTTCAACAACAGCAGATCTTTGATGTATTGTGGTGCTAAAACGTTCAGTGATTTATAAACTAACAGCAGTAACATCTAACATGGGTGAATCATGTATGAATGGAACATCAAGTATTGACCCTTCACAATTACGTCACCTAATCAAGTTGAGGTGATATGACAGATGTCAGAAATGAGGGATGGGAGCACTGAGTGCAGCAACACCAACTGTTTCTCTAAGTTGTTTTGCCAGTAGAGAGAAACTTGATCAAATCGAGCTAATTTGTCTGTGGAAATAGCACAGCTAGTTTTGGGCTCAGGCAGCAGTATTTACAAAAGGTAGAATTTCTAGGCTAGCTAGCCAGCCTAGAAATGATCCCATACTTTCTTCCTGATCAAATCCCCCACTTTGTATAAATTCACAAAACATAATCTAGACCAATCTGTTTACATGACTGCATAGCACTCTGGCCATTTTTACAGTGTAATCAAGAATAAAATAAGAGCGATATTAGATCATTTATCATTTTTTAACTGTCTGTTTTTTAACACAGACTTTTCTGAAGTGCGTCATGGCAAAAATGGTCTGCTTTCTGAAGAACGTGCCATCACCTGCAAAAGATCAGTAGCAACAGTAAAAAGTTTACAGAAATAATAGAAATAATGGAAGATCATACAAAAACTGACCTTTGTATTATTTTTCAGCATGCCTGGATGGGATGCATTGGCCATCCACTCGCTTCCGCAGGCTCTGAACTCTAATAATGTACTTAGCAACATACTTCCAAAATGCCTCTTTTTTTAAAGGTTACAATCAAAATTTAGTTGATGAGCAGTAATTACCCTTTATTTTCTATTTTAACTTTATATTAAGTAATCAAATGTGTGCTTTTCATATGACAGCAAAAGTAGTCCCAAAGATATTTTCTTCCCTGCCTGTAAATATTTAACCTTTTGATTAATTTCCAATATGTTTGGTTTGGATGAAATAACACAAAATATGAAATGTTTGCAGCACTGGGTTGGAGCTTTACCACCTGCAATCAGAAACTCCCACTGTTTTCCAAACACTGATGAAATTAGCTTCTAATGACAAACTGCAATATTGTCTAATGTGATGTGTCATTTTAAATGAGAACTTAATGATATTTTATCCATTATTTAGTGCTTAATGGAAAAGGCATTGTACATTTTTTAATTGAAAAGCAACAACAGTTTCTGAAAGTTAGAATTACAGATAGATGTCTTTCTCTTCTTACACTAGCAGATGCAAACAAATATGCATCTCTTAGTGGGTGTCTTTGGGTGTGTGAAGAGTGTTTGGGTGGTGTTTATGGTAAGGGTTGGGTTGGTATTTGGTGGGGCAGATTTTGTGCAGTATCAGTGGTAAGTTGAGGATTTTTAATGAGTTTCATAGAAGTCATACTGAATCGAGTTTTCCTTTCCACATGCAGAAATGTGTTTTGTTGTAATGAAAGAAGTGGGTTTTAGTTGACAAACAAGTGGATAAGAGTGGAATATGACTGGTGGAAATGTTTGTATACAGTGGTGTAAAAAAGGGTTTTCGGCTTCTTTATTTCCTATTTGTCTTCATGTTTGTCAAACTTGAGCATTTCAGAACATCAGACTAACTTAAATATTAGTTTAAGTTAACACAAAGACAACACAAACTAAAAAAAACTGAGTTTTTAAATAAAGGTGTTAGTTACTATGTTAGGATTCTGCGTTGTTTAGTTGGGTTTTGTTCATTTCTGTATTCCTTAGTTAGTTTTCTTTTATTACATCAGCCCTTTACCAGAATATGAATAATATTTATTTATATGCATATTGAAATAATCAATAATTGGACCAGCAATTAGTTTCTATATGACAAAATTAAATATTTTGGTCTATTTGAGTCCCTCAGAACCACAACTTCAAGGTTCTCCATTGCCTAGTGACACTGGATTAGTGATGTGTTGGTCGCCAAAGTTTGGCCAGTTAGAGCTGACATTCAACTGTTTGAAGTGAGCCGGCTCCTCACAGAGAGCACTGAGCAAACCACTGGAGAGGCAGAAAGAGGCAGAGAGAGGCAGAGAGACAGAGAGAGTCAGAGAGAGACAGAGAGAGGCAGAGAGAGGCAGAGAGAGACAGAGAGAGGCAGAGAGACAGAGAGAGGCAGAGAGAGGCAGAGAGACAGAGAGAGACAGAGAGAGACAGAGAGAGGCAGAGAGACAGAGAGAGACAGAGAGAGGCAGAGA
Source organism: Alfaro cultratus (assembly GCA_903066825.1). Classification (NCBI taxonomy): domain Eukaryota; kingdom Metazoa; phylum Chordata; class Actinopteri; order Cyprinodontiformes; family Poeciliidae; genus Alfaro; species Alfaro cultratus. The sequence goes on from CAEFZX010021340.1 coordinate 31,054, forward strand.
GACAGAGAGAGACAGAGACAGGCAGAGTGCCTGTGAGCGCGCTGGCTCCTCTGTTCTTGTCTCTTTTTTTACCTTTTTGTTACTTGGCTCTCTGTGTCAGTGGCTCAGCTCTTCTGTTCACAGCTGAACTTTGTTTTAATTGGTGGCATGGTAACCTTTTGGCCAATCACACATGAGGATATGGGATACACATTATGTGGAAACAGAGAGGGGGACACATGAGACAGGTCGGGTGAGTCCGTTCCTTCAGTCTGTGGGCGGTGATGAGGAGGTGCCTGAGGTGCCACAATAAAAGACCAGCCTTTGGCTGAGTGCTAAATGCTTAAAAAAAAATCTGAGTCAAAGTGTTGCTTTGACTCATTGATGCGTGTTGGAGGAACCTTTGGCTCTCCTCCAGCAGCCATTCTTAATGCCTGGTCATATAATGCACTGACCAATCATTTACCCAAAGCCTTTTTTTAGAGCTTCTGCCTAACAAAGCAGAAGCCTCCCCCACACAGCTCTATCAGACTAGCAACAGCAGCAATTAGGAAACACCTGGTGGAACTGTGCACCTGCTGGGCTCATCTTACAAATTACTTATCAGTACAAACGCTTCTAAGAATGGTTGTAAACAGCATCAGAGAGAAGCATTGTTGAACTGAAAGGAAAAGAGTCAGGGAGAGAACGAACTTCTTGAAGAAACAAAGGTCATATTTAAGGTGTCAAATTGCAAAGTCAGATTTCTTCTATGTTTGATGTAGACAGAATTTTTACGACAAAGGAAGGTAACATTTTCAATTGAGTTTGCTATAAAATGTCATTATGTGTCTGGAAAATACATGCTTTTTTAAATCACATCTCCACATCTCCGTTAGAGATGTGAAGATAACATGCTTCCTAGATTTTTAATACTTAGATGTACTTCATTATGTGATACTTATAGGTTTGCTCTTCATTTCTTGATTTGGGAAGTCAGATCCAGTTCTACACTTACTTGGTAATTTTCCATCTGAGCTTTCCCTCTGGGTTGCCTGTGTGATGAGGAGCGACAGGCGCCAGTAATGCAAAAATAATCTGCTAATCTCCACTGTAATTAAACAGATGGAATGAGGTTTTTACTGCTTACTTCAAATAAGCTTTAACTTCCCCCAAGCCAGCATGTGCAGAGTAACTGAGGAAGAGAATTGCAATGAGATCCCTAGAAGGCTTATCTCGACCTGCGCTCTTTGTGTGTGTTAACATCCATCCGTCTATCCATTTTATGTACACCCTTGTCCCTAGTGGGTCAGGAGGTGCTGGTTCCTCTCCAGCCAACGTTCCGGACGAGAGGCAGGGTCACCCTGGACAGGTCACCAGTCTGTCGCAGGGCAACACAGAAACAGACAGGACAAACAACCATGCACACACACACACGCACGCCTAGGGAGAATTTAGAGAGACCAATTAACCTGACAGTCATGTTTTTGGACTCTGGGAGGAAGCCAGAGTACCCGGAGAGAACCCACCATGCACAGGGAGAACATGCAAACTCCGTGCAACAGTTCTACCAACTGCGTCACTGTGCAGCCTCGTGTGTTAACATGCTCTGTTTATATTTATGTAGGAAAAACCACCAATTTTTTCAGAACTTTGAAACACCTGAAAAAAACTATATTCATAGATAAAATCACAAAATACGTTTAATGCATCAAAGAAAATATAAAATAAATATTGTGATGGCCCTTGTGTTTCAATGGGAGCCTGAGGTTCTGACTGACCACATGAGGAGGCCTTGTCTGAGTGACCTGAGTCAGGCCGTAGCAAATGTAAATGTACACTAATTTCAGCCAACTAAAACAGTGAAATTAGCTCCCAAGTATAAATAAAAAATGACAAATTCAAAATATCTTTTTACACTTGTTTGAAGTGGGTTTTTCTGGCTTTTCTGCAGAAACGTTTATACATGAGAGAGAGAAACACATTTGCTGAATAAGTTCTGATGTAGGAAACTATCCCACCCACTTGTGGGCCTGTGCCTGAGCAGAGACACAAATCACTAGCATGGAGGGCAAAACTCTGGGCCTTCAGTTGTTAACTGGAGTGATGGAGTGATGGAAAAATGTCAAAGTCCAAACCTCCAGTTCAGAGGGAAGGAGTGTGTCCATTTTTCCAAGATCTGTGGTCCATGCTTGTTTATTACAACCATAATAATTTCATGGCGTCAATGTCTAATGAAATTATGCTTTGAGTTGCTTGGTTAATTTGTTCCAAATCAGAAGATGGAAACACTCATCATTTGCATTTTCTTTTTTTGCACCTCTGAACGCTGCTGAGGAATTGGAATGAAAATAGGAAAAAATAAAATAAAGCAAAGAAAAAAATCACATGTACGAGGTGAGATATTTACTGCAGTGCTTAAAGTTCACTGTATGACATGTAAAAATCAAGTTCTAGAAGCTCTAAAAGTTAGCTAAAAGTGACAAATTATTGCAATTTAAATTATATGTATTTAATTAAAGGTTTCATATTTTTTCACAATGTTATACTGTGTTTATGAAAACATACTATTCTATGACCTTTAATGCTTTAATGTATAACATTCCATAATTAAGCCCAGATTTTCTGCCCCCTGACCTGTGTGTGGTTTGATGTGTTGTTCAGATTGGATGTGTTGACCATGTGTGTCTTGTGCATGTTGATAAGGTGTTGACATTTCAAGTGATAGGACTGGCATTATTATTACCTCCACAGCAGTGGTTCCCAAACCTGATCCTTAAGTTCTCCTGCCCTGCATGTTTTAGTCTTCTTGCTTCCAAACACCTGATTTAAATGATTGGGTGATTAACAAAGATCTGCAGCATTTGGTGCAGATCCTGCAGAGGCGATCATTTGAACCAGGTGTGCTGGAACAGAGATACATCTGAAACATGCAGGGCAGGATTATTTGAGGACCAGATTTAGGAACCACTGCTCTATGACTCCACAGTCTGCGACCTCAGTGTTTCCCAACCCTGGTCCTACAGGCTCACTGCCCTGCATGTTGTAGATGTTTCCTGCATTACTAGATGAGATTCAGCTTATTGCAGTTCAGCAAACACCTGCCAATTGAAATCACCTGGACTGAAACAAACAAAAAACACCTAAACATGCAGGTTAGTGTGGCTTCAGGACCAGGGTTGGAAAATACTGTCTTAACTGACTGATTTAGATCTTAATATTTTTATTTGCTAACAAGTTGTAAGAAAAAATCTGTAACACTTTATTTGACAGGTTGTGCATAAGACTGACATGGCACTGTCATAAACATTACACCTGTCATAAACATTACACCTGTCATAAACATTAAGGAGTCTTTATGAAGGTCTATAACTGTTGTCATGAAGACTGTTGTCCATTACAATTGACAGCTTTGCATTAAAGTGTCATTATTTACAAAATATGCAAAGTTGGCTCTTTAATGGACTTTTAATGCAACTTTTAGAGCAACTTTGCATTAAAAGTTTTATTATTTACCAAATGACGCTTTATGACAACAGTCAATAGACATTCATACAGACAACTTTATGACAGATGTTATGTCATGTTTATGACAGTATCATGTCAGTCTTATGCACACCCTGTCAAATAAAGTGTTACCAAATAATCTGTTATCTTGATTTAGTGAAGGATATCACCACAGTAAGCAGTAATGAAACAAAAGACAAGGTAGGAATCTGTTCACTCAGAGTGCATATTGTGTGGAAGCTGCAGAATAGAATAACTATAATGCTGCTGTTGCAGAGAGCAAATTGATTCATTTAAAAGGTGTTAAATGCTATGTGTCAGGGTTAAATTAAGTGAAATAGATTTAGAGAATATTTTCTCATTCTTTTTTATCTAATGTTTTAAGTCTTTGTTTTTCAGTATATTCCACTTTGAAATACAAATTGCTGCTTTTGAAGTTTTCAGAAATGGCTAATGTCATAGATGACAACAAGTAAAATTTTCAAATAAATTAGAGAAATGTGAAAAGTTGTGTTACTGGATTTATGACCTAAATAAATCTTCTGTGCTTTTATAGACAAAGTTGGCCAAGACACAATCCAGATGCACAGAATGAGACAGTGAGCAATTATCAATCAAAGCAACTGATTGGAGCAGTTAAAAAGACTTATTCATACAAAGATGTGTGGCAGGATCTCAGTGCCTCTGATTAGTATCCTAGAATTGTAAATTGTGCCTAATTAGGCTGTCATGGGTTCATTAAGGGCTTCAGCAACTCAGCTCCCACTCACCTGCATGTATATTAAAACTCATTAGCCTCCTTGTCTGAGACAGCACTTGCATTAATTGCCATCGATGCCCTGGCCCTCTAAGCAGGGTCTTTTCATGCTCCTTTGCACAGCATAGTTAGCATCGTGAAAATCATTTTAGAATCCGGTTTTTTCAATCTTTAGTTCTTATGTAGTTTGTTACATTTTTAGAGGTATGAAATTTTATTGAACACCTGAGATCAAACTAAAGTTGGAATGCAGTTATGGGACTGTTGTTTCATTCCATTTTTTTCCTATTTGCTTTGGTTTCCTTTGTTTTCAACTTAAGTCTTAGCTTCAGGTTTTTTCACTGACGTCCTCCTTCCCTCACTCACAGAATTTAGAGACTGCATTAAAGATGCAAAGTGTACACAAATACTAGAGGCAACTGAACAAAACATAGCAAAGGATTAGTATTTCTTACTTACCAGAAACTGGTGTATGTTTGAGACCAGTACTCATATTATTAGTTCAACTGATTCATGAAATTTTGTGTTTACTCACCAATTTCAGCAAGCTAAACAGGTGGTAACTGTCAAACCAACTGTTTTCTGGAAGTTTGTTCCAGATTTTTGGCACATAGAAGCTGAATGCTGCTTCTCCATTTTTGGTTCTGGTTCTGGTGCAGAGCAGAACCAAAACCAGAAGACCTGGGAGGTCTGGAAGGTTGATACAACAACAGCAGATCTTTGATGTATTGTGGTGCCAAGCTGTTTTAAACCAACAACAATAATTTCAAGTTTATTTTCAGTGAAAAGGTTTTAGAACTGGGTTTTAGTCAGAACACTAGCAGCAGCATTCCGGATCAGCTGCAGCTGGAAGATAGATTTTTTAGTCCGACCTGTGAAGACGCTGCTGCAGTAAACAATGCGTCTAAAGATAAACACATGGATGAGTTTCTCTAGATCTTGCTGAGACATTATTCCTCTAATTCTGGAAATGGTTTTCAGGTGATAGAAGGCCAACTTTAACTGTCCTTATGTAGCTCTGAAGGTTCAGGTCAGAGTTCATCACTACATCCAGATTTTGGGCCTGATAAGATACCCAGCAGGAATTAATAACAAGACATGACAAATTGAGATTTGCTCTTATCTGCCAATGACCTTCATATATGCTCTAATGCCTTGTGATAACTCAGGTTGAGTAAGAATAAGGGAGTAAACCCACACAAAGACATGTTGGGTGATTTTTAATGTACGATTAGTTTTAGGTTTGGAGGACAATGATAAAATGAACGATAATAGCAGATAGCTCTTAGGTTTTTTTATTGTGATCACTCTTACTGCCTCTCAACACACTTTTTGGGGTAATATAAGTTATAAGGTTACCTGGCAATATCCTTATTTTGCTGCACCTAATCCAACATGCTCCCCAGCTCCTGGTGCTGTCAAATATGGGCTCTTTTCCTGCAAAGGAAAAAGGTGGGGATCCCTGATCAATATGGGAGCAAATAAGTTTTTTGGGTTACATTCTCAATTTCTTTTACAAAGACTATCATTTATCATTTAGATTCTTCCTAAGCAAGCTTAGGAAGTACTTTTAAAATCATGCAAGTTCTAGCCATTGTCGTGGAAAAAATTCTGCTATATGCGCATTTTTGAAAACATTTGAAGCTTATAAATTTGAACCATGCTGTTGCACCAAATACTGCTCTAAGATCAGTGTTCATAACACCAACTGTTTTATGGGGAGCTGTAGCCAAGCCAGGTTTGTGGTTCTTGGCAGCAACTTAGTACTTCTCAGACTACAGCATAAACACATTTTTTTATATATATATATATTTTAAGTCAAGCTATTATTACTAGTCTTTTCATTATTTTGCAAAAGATGGGACCATTAATAAACACTATCTACAATAACTCTTTGAAGAATTTGAATTAATAGGAATTACAACAACATTTAACTTCAATTTGGGATCAATAAAGTATTTTTGAAAATGAATTGGCTGTGCCAATGACTGAGGGCAAATACCTCTCATTGACACATTTTGATGGGCTTGTCAGTGAACACCTGACCTTTGAGCCTGAAGGTGGAAATAATTCACACCTGTTTGCTAATATGAATATAGAAAACACCAGGGAGCCCAGTGGTCGTTCTGACTGTTGGCTGCATGGTTTGCCTGCTGATCACATTAATATGATGAATTATTTTCAGTCTGGTCGATGTACCAAATTTGATTCCTTTATCAAAATAGTTGTACTCTGTGAATAAAATAACATTTTCCTTGTGCTCATGTTAACATTACCCATAATATTTAACTGGTTAACTGCGTCATTTGGCCCCACATGATACCAAGTTGATTATATATGGAAGTCTGTTGTTCTTCTAGAACTGAATGGACTAGTAGTTAATAACTGTAGGTAGTTAATACCTACTAGTTAATACAGGCATTAACTAGTAGTTAATACCTTTATTATTGTTATTAACAATAATACCTGTTAATAACAGGTATTATTAACAGTAATACCTATTTACTGTTAATACCTGCAGTAGACAGGTATTAACTGTCACTGCTAATTGCCACTCACAGATAGCTAATGCTAACAACAATTTGTAACGCTAGCTATCTGTTGCATAGAGAATAATTTACCACATGTTTAAATTTTTTTTCTAATTGTGACAGTGAACATGCAAACCAAGGACTGTTGGTTCTGTAGTACTGCAATGAATCCTGTTGCTGTAGGCATGGATTCTGTTTGGTAGTTTAGCTGTGATAGTTTGTTCACTTACTTTGTTTTTCTAACTGCCACATTTGGTTTGCACAGAACCCATGAGGGGATGTGGGGAATTTTTTCTTGTTGCTTTCCCTCACAAAAGTTGAATATTACCTTGCACCATGTTCCAGTTCCAGATTATTTCTGTTGCGCAATGCTCACAATTCTGCCTATGAGGTGTTCATAAATGCTAAGTGCTAGCAGCATAACATGTCCAATTTTCAAGTTCAGTCCAGGGAATCTGGGGGATTTTCACTGAGGATAATGTCCATGTTTTTATCAATATCCAGGTGACCAATAGGCGTCCTTAAAATGACTGGCACCATGTCTGGATACCACAGCCTTTCTCATCCCTTAACTGCTGCCTAGGGAGAGCTTCAGATAGAATGGTTTTAAGACATGCAGATATAGATGTAGCTGTAGCTGATGCATAACGTAGCTTTACGAACGAACCGGAAAATATATTTACCACCACTTCTCTTTGTTTTAAAAAACTAAATCAATTTCAATTTCTGCACCATAAATGTACATATCTTGGACATCATATGATACTTAAGGTGGTAAAAACATGCCCTGACAAATTTTTGCTTCCTTAATTCTTTTTCTACTTTGCAAGTTGAATCAATTACACAGACAGAATGAAGCCTCCAGGCAAAGGACCCTAGCACTGAAAGCATGGGGTGAAAAGAGAAAAAAACCTCAAGTCATCAGGCATTTATATCTAATGACAGAAATTTCACCCCATGCAAATGTAGCACATCAGCATCTCGACAACATTTTTGTTCCACATCATTAATCTGCAGAAGCTTCCTTAGTGAGAAAAACAAAATGGAATTAATTAGGAGAATGCAAGAAACCAAGTTGAGGAATTAATAACACTGCATGCCTTGTTAATGGACACCAAGCAAATGACGCCATTATTCTTTAAAAGGCAGGCCGGCTCAGTGCACCGACTGCTTGTTTCTGACTCAATTACATTGCAGAGAGAGCACTGTTCTCTACCTTTCTAAAATGAAGTTTCAATGAGAAAATTTAATTAGGAGTTATAGCCTGCTGAAGACACTCATGGAAAACCATGTTTTTCATTTCCAGCTTCTTAGTTTCTCTGCAACTTTCCTGTGGAACTTTGGATTTAATTAGAAAACACTCTTTATGCATTGGATTAAGTCTTCACAATAAAAGAGTTTGGGAAATTCAACACTGCATAACATTAAGAGATCTTCAGGGAAGTCCCTTCTTGCTGTATTAATTTTGATTAACAAAACTATTCAGATTTTTTACATTTTCTGCTTTTCTGTTAGCAATGAATGCATCTTGGCCAACGGAAAAAGATAATCTGACTCATAAACCATCTGCAAACCTACTGGACATTCTCATCGCTGTTGTTGGTAGGGTGATCCTACCCACAAGCTAGCATCATGTGTTGCATTTCTCCTTGGTAACAAGCTTAGTCTTTTAAAACCAGGGGGGCAAAGATGTTACTGGGATGGCAGGGGTCAAACAGCAGTGGAGTTAATCAGTATGTGATGAGTCAGAGGGTGGAGAGAGCTGCCTTACCTGGGGACATTGACAACTTCCTCTAGACTACTCAGAGCAAAAAAAAAAAAAAAATCGGAGCTAAATTTAAGAAGTAACCCATGAAATTAACACCTCCAGCTCTTTTTTCTGCTTCCAACACTGATTTCAAGAATAGACAGCTTCTTTTAAACTTTTCAAAATAAGAGAGGGGACCTGACTTCATCTGGAATGACACACTGGGTGCCACCTGCTCCAGTTTGTTGTCTTATGAGACGTGGAAGCAAAGAACTATTTAGAGAACTGTATCCCTAATACTAAAAAGATGATAAAGGTAATTTTGGATTAATGAATTCCATATATAAAATATGTCAGATATTCTGCTTATTTTTTCCTTGGAATAAGAAATTACATTTTTGTCATAAATTAGTGGTGTAAAAATGCTCTATGATGAAGTGGAAAATTATCAGGTTCCATAAATATATGTTGTAATTATAAGCACCAAGTGCCTGTGTACTGTGACACAATGGCAGTTTTGTTTCTTCCAAACTATGATAATTGTAAAGTTAACAAATGTCATAATTTAAGGAGGGTGCATGGACCCAGAGGCAGAGGCATCAATAGATGGTGATCTTTTAATGAAAAAAAAAAAGATCATTAACAAGAAGTTGCATAAGCAGAACAGAAAGGAACCATAACAGAAAAGAATCATATGGAGGAATATGATAGGGAGTAACAGGAGGAACCAGCAAGGAGTGAAAGCAGGAGAGGTGTGAAGGTGAATGCTGGAACAATAGACCTGGTCTGATTGGTTAACAAGTTGCAGGTGTGAGGGGAGAGAGAGACAGAGAGAGAGAGAGAGAGAGACAGAGAGAGACAGAGAGAGAGAGACAGAGAGAGAGAGACAGAGAGAGAGAGAGACAGAGAGAGAGAGAGGAACTGGAGGGAGAAGGAGAAAAAACAGGGAACTAGGAAAGTTAATCTAACACTAACAAAAAATACAGCAAGTGTACATAAGGAACAGGATTAAACTACAATAACTAAGGACTGAACAAAAGGAAAGCAAAACAAAGCTGATTTAAACAAAGAATAAAAACTAAAGAAAACAGGATAAAAAACCTCAAAACAACACAAGACCCTGAGAAACACGTTGGTAATGTATTAAGCTGCATCATAGGAACCAGATGCATGGAGAAGCATGATCAAAACCATTCTTTGGTTTTGATCAATAGTTGTCTTTGACTGCTTTTAAAAGCTACAGGATGTAACTTTTACAATTAAAATATTTTTTTTCCATATTTCTTAAAACTGCCACCATGTCGTGACGGTATAATATGAGACAGATAATCTGAGAAACGTTCAGGCTCCTCCACCTTCTCCCTCGGCGGCTTTTGCTGTCTAAAGAAATTCTCTTCAATCCCCTCTGATGCTCACTTTGACCTTCAGGAAGTCATCTTTACAATGTCAAATATCAGCATTACGTTACCTGGCTGGTTCAACTCAACAGGTCTACCCAGTAAAGTGTTTTGTCATGTAAATTTCACAAACACAATAAGGGCATAAGTGTGTACAAACCTTTGATAGTTATTGTATACAAAATTATTTTACTGTATTAAACATATTCATGGAATTATTTTACAGTTTACAAAAAACAAGCAGAAAAAGTCTTGCTTGTCATATTTGCACATGGGTTTTCCTGCAGTAATCTCTGCCTTTTTCTATTCATACTCTTGTAACAGAATCAAACAACTGACATCCATATTTAAAAAAACAAAAATCATTATATTAATTTTACTTTACATCAGATGGAGATTTTGTTTTTGTCTTTAGTTGAAGGATGAGAAAATCCCATCAAAATAAAACTGCTAAAGCCCAAACAGCTATTAAAGTTTGATTTAACATGCTTTGGCAAGAACAGTGGATTGAATTGTAATATCCCTGAAATCCCTATGATGTGATTAAAACTAGAGAAATGCAGGTCAAACATAATGAAAACTGAAAAATATAACTATGTTGCACAGAAAAAAAGTATTTGCAAGAATGAGCTGTTATCAACTATGTAGAAAGAATAAATGTTCAAAGTTTTGATAATACATACTGTTATTAAATAATCTTTGTCGACATTTTGAGAAAATTGCACCAAACCATCATGTAAATTTAGCTACAACCGTGTTTGTCTGTAGACATTACTGATTGACATTCTACAAGGAGCAGAACAAGCCTTAGAAATAATTGTACATTCTTATGCCCATTAGTCTTCAGCATTTTAATAAACTAAAAGCTGCCGTCTGTGCTTTTGAAACAACAGAACACATATAAGCTGAACATGTGTATACAAACGATACTCACCTAACAGCTTTGTAGCTAGTAGCTTTGTTAGGTGCCAAAATGAGTTGGATCAGATTTTTTGGGGCCACTCTGTGTTTGTCCCTTAAGGACGCATGGTAGTGGTCCAGCACTGAAACGGTAAACTATTTCTCTGATAGCCACTTATAGTCTGAATGACAGAGCTCCATCCACTGCGTGTAAAATTAACAAGTTCCCACTGAGATCCCAGTTTACTGAGGACAAGTTTATTCACTCATTGGTCCCATGTATCAGTTAAGTAACTGGAGGTTTAAGCTGAGCTTAGAGGGGACAGACAGTACTCATGGATCACAGCTTTTGAAAATCAGTTTGGACAAGTTAACATCAGGTGTAGCTGTAGTTGAACATGCATGTTTTCTAAAGAACAATGTTCAAGCAAGTAGCTTTAAAGAAAATATCTGCATCCAGATTGCCTTTTTTATTTACAACTGGATAACTCATGGTGACAAATCACATGCTGTTGGGAAGCAATACAAAAACACTATAACATGGCCTGGTAATATTAGAGATGCCAGAGCATCAACATCAGTTTTGAGAGATGGAAATTTCAAGCGTCCTGTTGCATCATCCTGTATCATCCAGACCTGGTATTTAAATGCTTCCTAAGCGGCCAGATGTCTCTAATTGTGCTGCAAATACAGAGACAAGACTGCTAGGCTTAAGATGGACGTTTTAAGAGGCGAACATGGAGAGGAAGAGAAATAAGGCAGTGAGAGACTGGGCACTGTGTAATTTGCACAGCTAATTTTATTCATCAGTTTACTAATAATTAATTATGAGAGTCATATTTTGCAAATTTCATAGTTTCATTTCTTTAAGACAATAAGCTCAAAACAACACATTCTTATTTAGCCAACTTCTGACAAAATTAAACAAAGAAGATGGTTAATAGTGGTGATTCATCCTGATTTATCTCTGTCAGTCTGTCAATAATAAATTGTTTTGGAATGTAGGCCACTTCCCCTCAGCATCCATGAAGGGCACAAGAGGTGTTTGCTGTTGCTTGGAACCATGATGTCAACTTGTAATATAATTACAAACCCATCTGTCTCTCATTGCATGACAAGCGTAAAATGTTCAATTATAATTTTGTTAAATTGTAATTAGTTCAGCTAAATTTGCTGTCCTCCATGTGCTTAATGACGAGGAGATGCATGACTCTGTTCTAAAGGACCGGAGAGATTTGTACACACTGCCTTTCACAACCATTGTACACATGTAGCAGCAACCCTTTCTTTGTGCTTTGATAAAGATCTATCGTTATCAAATTTGTGAAAATGTTATTTTGTGAAAGTTTTTTAAGCATTGCTTTTTCCACAATACTGGAATTATTGTACACAATAAGAGAGGAAAAAGTACAAAAATAAATAATGAATGAATGTAATGGAGCTAGAAACTGTCATTCTGAAATTTGTACAAATACAATTACAAAAATACTGCTGTTCACTTAATTCTTAGCAAACAACAGTGCAGGGTCATTTTTGTGGTCCTGAATCTGTATTCCTAAAGCCTCCTCTCCACAGGCATGGCTTTAACTGGCTCAGTCAGCCTGGACCACATTCATCTCCATTAGGAGGCATTGCCCAGTTCTCACAGTTTTCAAAACAAGTCAGGCAAAGATGTACATTGATTGGGTTTGGCTTCAATATTAACTATATGACACTTTTTTCTTTAAGGCAAATGTCTCTGCATTCACTTGAGTTGGCCATGATAACACCCAGACGGAGAATGACATGTAGCAATATTTTTGGCTTTAATCTTAACTAATAATAATCCCCATGAGGCTAAATAATTTAATAATAATTTAATTTCCCCTTGGCATCAATACAGTATTTTTGAATTTGAAATAAAAACAGATATATTACATGGGTTACAAACCTTTATTTACATTTTAGTCATTATCCCATTAATGCACAAAGACAGTAATGCCCACTGAGATGCCTTCCTATCTTCGTCCATTTCGATTTCAGAATGCTGTATGGTCTCGTGCCGAATTCTGCATGATGCTCTCCTACTCGGTGCTTGCTGCTGCTATAGCCACCAATAGGTGTATTCTGATTACAACTTTGAGGAGTGTTGCTGCAAATGACATCATCGTCGACCACAGCTCACAACCCAGTCACATTCCTTTGCACATTCATGTTCACCATCTCGAGAAACATACTGCAATGGAGTCTATACTTTTAGATCGGACAATTTTGTTTTGTCTAAGCCCCACTTAGTTTATAATTCAGTTTAATCCTTCTGATTACCATGGTTGGTCATGGTGAATGTTCATTTTCTCTTTTTGTGTGTATGTACCAGTGTGTGTGTGTGTGTGTGTGTGTGTATGTGTGTGTGTGTGTGTGTCCGTGTAGATTAGATGTATGAGTGTTAAGCTCATATGTGTGTGAATTAGTCACCTTGAGGTGCGATGATGGTACAATGGTGAGAAAGCTAGAAATTGTGCTGCACTCAGCACCCAGGAGCAACAAAAGGCAGGTAGCTCCGGCTCCACAGGGCTGCAGCAGTTCCAGGCACCCTGACAGACTAGCTGGACTTCCCAACTGAAAACAGGTTGGCAGCAAAGCACCAACCTGTCTTTCCTGTGCCATAGAGACACTGGAAGAGACACAGAGCATTGAACTCCTTAACCCAAACCTGGTGACATGTCCCACAGGGCAGGTCAAGGGAAAAGGGCATGGTGTTTTTCTATTGGGCGAGATAACCACAGGGAAAAGTGCAAAAAAAAGAGTTTTCCACCAGAGCCCCGCTCTGTCCTTCTAGTTCAACACAGCTACAAGAGGCATGGGCTGTTATCCAGGAAGCCACTGTGCCTAAGACGTGGCCTCAGACTCCTTCTTGGGCCATGGTTCAGTATGGTCACCGGTTTTCCTGATCACCTTACTGATCAGGTCAACCCTCCTCATAACACCTCCAACACCCCTAAAGTCATCCACACCCAACCAGTCCACTGTATATGCTGGCAATGAACTGAATAAACCTAAATCTAATTTACACAAATGTATTGTTACATGGTTAATTTTCAAAAAGGCATGCTTGATCACATGCAATCTAATTTTGTCTTTGGAATAAATATATGTTCAAATTTAATTGAGTGCAGCAGTCTTTATGTCATAAGACACAATAAAGGCTCTGTATGAAGACAAAATATGAAGTAAAAGTTTTAAGGTTTGATCCAAATAGATTTCAGCAGCAACATTTCTCTACATACTGTCAGGCACATGCCTGCGTTTCCAGTCTTCCTTACATGTTTCTTTGTTCCTTTGGGTCTCTTGTTGGCTGCTGTTCCAACACATTGCTGCTAAGAAAAGTGCACTCTGCCCCACAGAATGACAAGCTGACAGAGCAAACATAGTCTGCTCTGTCACTTGTTGTAAACAGCATTAGTGTTGTATTTTAATTTAATCTGGTGTCCAGGTCAGCACTCACATATCTGTATGTCTTCACTGTCTCCACCTCTACCCTCAGAATGGAAAAAAAGGTTTACCTTATTTGTACTTCTGCTTAAATTCACAGGCCATTCCTTTGTCTAGTTCATTTTTTGAATGAAAACATTATGCTTTCATTCAGATTCCTTATTTATCACAGCCTAACCCCTTGATGATTTTCTAGAAGATTATGTACATGGTAGGACTCTGAGTTTACAGGAATTCAAATGATTAAGATGTAAAGAAACATTGTTATGATGAATCCCCTCCAGGCTATCACCAGATTCCCAGACACAAAATCCTGTTATGCAAGGTTACATCCAGTTGTGTAACATGGATTTGGGTAGGAGAGTTTGTTTGAAAGCTGCCAGGTATAATTTAGAAACACCTTTAGCTTACCACAACTAAAAGATACCTGGTATAAATAAATCATAGCTGAGGAGGATTACTGCAGCAGTTAATCAGACTGTATGGAGACAAATAATAACTTATGGGCATGACTTGTTTAAATTGTGAGCATAATTTTTCCAGTTGTGGGAATGACTGAATAACTCATAGGAATTTAAGACTTGGGATTTTTTGTGGGAATAAGATGGTTTAAAAAGTGAGCCTGCTCATCGTCCTTCCTGGGCTGAGGGATTTTATAAGAGTACACTGATGTTTAGTTTTAGCTTTTATGTCTTAAAATTATGCACAAATCAAGAAAACCTACTGTATTATTTTGACATAGACATGAGTCCTTAAATTGAACAGAACTAAAAGAGATCATTCAGGCTGTATTTGTATGTTTTGCAGTTCTGAACTGTTATATTACGTTGATATGATGAACATGAAGACATTCAACATTAATAATCTTCACCACTTTATTATTTTTTTAATTCAGGTTTCTGTCACTGGTAAGGTTAAATCACATTTGTGTGTAGATATATTAATTCCATTCAACCACATGTGCCCACTCAAGCTTCCCTTACTTATATTATTTTCTCATTTTAATTAGCTGTTTTCATGCCACTTTCATGCCAGCTAAGTCTGGCAGAAGTTTTGGGACTTAATGAACCTTTTACAACTGTAATTGCTATAGCAACACCAGTACCTTGGCGTGGATGACATGACACTTGCTTACTGTAAGAATTCATCATCCAGGCATGACATGAAGTCAAAAAATCTTTAATAATGAAGTGAAATTGTCTTGGGGCTTAAATAGGTTGAATCACAATGCCTCATTTGCTTCAGAAAACAAAACACAAATCATATTAAAAAACAGGCAAACTATGTTAACTTAAGCTTGTCGTTAGTTCATGCTGTCTGTAGCCATTTGGTCTTCTAAAATCAACAATGAGCCAAATCAATACTTTGGATAATTTAGTATTTAATGAAACAAGAATCGCAGAGTAGATTGCAATTATTGGATGAAATTTAAATGTTAATAATAATGATAGCCTGATTAAACTTCCAGAGACAAAATAAATAAACAAGTCAGCTTTGAAGAGATTGAGGATCCTGTTGCTACTGTCAATTGTGTTTTTATCAGGAGATAAAACTTCCTTCACCAAAATTGCAATGCATTTATTTAACATGGCAATCTTTGTTTATTAGAATAAATTCTATGTGAATTTATTTTGTCATGTTTTCCAGTGTGGTTTTTGCTTTTCTTAAAAACCAAATCATTAAGATTAATAAATAGTGACATTAATACATATTACTGTTAGGATCCCATGTTGTTGAGTTGTTTTGGAGTTTGATTTAATGATTCTAGATTCATTATTATTCTGTCACTTGTTTGATCTAATCAAAGAATCTCTGTTTGATTAGATCAGAATTGTTTCTGTTTTTACCTCAGATGAGTTCTACTCAGTGATTCTAGTTTATGTTTATTTCTTTCTTGTGTCTAGTTATTTTTTGTTACTCTTAGATCCATTAGATCCCTGTGCCGCTCTCGTTCTCTCTCCCCTCACACCTGCAACCCGTTAGCTAATCGGTCCAGGTGTTTTGTTCCAGCATTCACCCTCACAGTATTTAAACCCTTCTGCTCACACTCCATGCTGGTTCCTCTCATCAACTCCAGTTGTTTCCCTGCTGTCATTTTCCCCCTGGATTCCTGTTTTTGTTTTGACTCTGGCTCCCTGTGTTCCCAGTGATTTTTGTCAAAGTTTTCATCATTTTTCATTAAAACGTTCTTCACTTAGAACAGGGGTGGGAAACTCCAGGTCTGGAAGGCCGGTGTCCTGCAACCTTTAGATGTGTCTCTACTTCAGCACACCTGAGTCAAATAGTGAGGTCATCAGCAGGACTCTGGAGAACTTGACTGTACTTAGGAGGTGATTCACCAATTTGATTGAAATGTGTTGGACCAGGGACACATCTAAGAGCTGCAGGACACCGGCCCTAGAGGACCAGGATTGTCCACCCCTGACTTAGAAGCTGCCTCTGCCTCTCTGCTTTAGGGGCCCCTCAACCAATCTACAACATGATAATTACATACTACAAATTAGTCAATGCAGAGCAGATCAGATTTGTTCTTTTTCATTAAGTGCAGCTTTACACATACACTGCTGTGTTCTCATCTCATATCTTTCTTCTCTGACATTTAGTTGAATTTCACAACAGCTATAGAAGGATCCCAGGGTGTTTGTGATGTTTCGTTTAGGGTTGTTTTGGTACTGTTAACACATTTATAGAGATGGGGACATTTGACAGGAGGAACATCTGAATAGGTTTGGAATATTTAAAGAGAAGAACACAAACCCAGGATTTCCTGAAACTTTGATTAAAAACTGAGAACCAGGAACATGAATTGGAAGCAGGTGGGATAGTGGGACAGTAGAGAAACCGGGGCAAAGCCGTAGCGGAGAACTGATGGAAGATGAGTAATAAACTAAAAAAATAAATAAATAAACAGAGGGACGTAAATACAAGGTGATAATTATTTAATCATGGATTACTGAATTGTAATCAAATAAAATAAATAGCATTCAACATATGTGGAATGTTGTATGAGACAGACTAAATCAAAGTCATCACAAAGGAAAAAAGAAAATGACAAGTGGATATTTGCATTTATAAGGTGAGACCAAAACCTTCCTATAATACGGCTGTTATTCATTTCTCTGCTGCTGTTTTTATTTGCGTATGATAGAAAAATTTGTTTTTATCAAATCCAGCACAGCTGTCACAACCAATAAAGGACTCCATTTGTTTCTAGAATGTCCCACACTAAATTTACTCCAGTTGCGAAATGCAGTGCAAGGTAGGCTGAAAATCAATAGAGATTGGCCACACTCCACTTAGCACCTTTATTCTCCTTCTGGTCTTTAAGAACAATCTTACCGTGCTGAGACCAGACTGCCTTTATCTCACAATCTCAGTATTACAGGTACATATGTAAGACTGTTTGTAATCACGTTCAGCTCTTTATTGACATGTTTTGGTTTAATTTTCTGACCCACACACAAAATCCTACACAAGTCCATATAAAGGAATTGGATTTATTTTCAAATAAATATCAATTTGTACAACAAAAAAAAAAATCTTGTTTTTCTGGAGTGGAGGGAAGGTCACGGAAAGGTTTTGTCTGAAATGAGAGTGGTGTTAATAATGGCCAGAAACGAGATGATCAGAGAGGCATGGATCAGAGTAAGAGTTCTTACTACTGAATTGATCAAAGTGAGACGGAAAATGACAATAAAAATGGAAGCAAAGCCAAGATTTAAAAACAAGAAAAACTGTGAGCTCAGAACACTGAAATAAAGCTCTCAGTTTTGAAGAACAGAAAATGTTCTTTGTGTGGATTTGGACTTCATTATCTTCACCTTCAGACCTAAATACTTTATAAAAGTGTATTCGTACCCCTGGTAAGAAGACATCTAATTGGTAATCTATAATCCTTTTGATACGCTTTAGCCTTTTTCCATTGATCCTTTTCCAGCAAGAGCAGCAGCACTGGAGGCCACATTAATCCTGTTATTGAGACCCAGAAGTATGACTCTAGAAAACCAATAAATCTGTTACTCTTGTTATCCACATTTCCCATTCTTTTTGTCCCTTGTTGTTGCTCATATCTGATAACTCCATCAAAATGAAACAAAAGGAAGAGAAAGCATGATAACAAAAGACTTGGTCCCAGTTCAGATTTGTTATTAAAATGTAATGTTTTTAGTAAAGTAAAATGTTTGCCCAAAATCAGAACACTTGGCTAGAAACTGCAATTAATTGATAAATTACCTTAACCTTCTTTTCTTTAAAGCTATTTGCCTTCAGTGATCTTACTTGCTCACTTATATGCATTGATGTATCATGAGAGACGGATCACAGTCCAGCTGGCTTGCAACTTTGTGAGATGCAAAGTTTGTTGCAGTATATTTTAAATCTACAGATTTCTCCTGAATCCACAAGATTGACAAAAATGTTTTGTAATGCTAACACTACCATACTATTTTAGCCTTTTCTTTGGTGAATTTGCAATTGCAAGTTGTATTATCATCTTGTGGAGGAATTACCTTATTTTCACATAATCTGTAGATGTTTCATTGGAATGGGACCAATCCAACAATCCAAGAGTTAATGATGATTCCAAATCATCCATCCACCCATTATCATTCACGCTTATCCCTAGTGAGGCGACGAGGGGTGCTGGTGTTTATCTCCAGTGCATGTGGACAACACAAGCATACACAGCAAGGACATGCAAAACTCCATGCAGAAAGAGCCTGGGCAGGGTTTCGAACCCAAGACCTTCTTGCTGCAAGGCAACAGTGCTACCAACTGCACCACAGTCCTGATTCCAAGTCACAAATACAGAAATTTCTAAATAAGGAAATGGTTAAATATAGAGCAGAATAGCCAAAATCAAAACTAATAAATAGCAATAATACCTGAAGGGAACTAAGGAAGACCATTCTAATCTAACAGTAAAATATTTGGACTGTGACAGGAAGTAATCACACCAAGAACAAGAACCAAGCAGAGGTTGGAAGGCAAAAGGTCAAGAGAATTTAAGATTTGGGACGTGGTGCTTTATCTAGCAATCATCAAAAGTATGGGCAGACTGTAGTTATAAAGTTCTGGATTGCAAGCAGCAATACTAAAATAGCCTGTGATGTTTCAGTTTATGCCTAACTAGCAGTAAGGGGTTGAAACATACCACTAACAGCCTCAGCTGTTGCTACTAGGCAGGATGGATCAATTCTTTCATTTTTATGACAAATTCTGATCTTATGATATGGATGTAGCAGCTGAAATTTAGAATCATCATTCATTGTCCAATGTTTCTATGTGTTTATGAAAAGATTACGGAAATTGTGTAACTAAAAGAAGGGGTGGAAGAAAAGACAAGGTCAAAGATGAAGCCTTGAAGCGACATACAAATGAAGAATTAAAACTGTGGCATGTAATTAGGTCTCAAAATTAAATGATTTCTTTTTCAAGTAGCCTGAGGCCGAACTGGTAATAATTAAATTGTTTCCTATAATTCTATTAAAAGTTTAATATTGATAACAAACACCTCTTCCAGGAGTCCTGTAGCTGTCTTCAGTCTCCTGGGAAATCATGGTTATCATTGCAGATTCACTGATGTAGATCTAATGGAGTTTATGAGTGGCAGGTGAAACAGGATCAAACTTTGCTAAAGTTTGATCGGACTTATTCATTGCTGCTGACATTGACATTACACAAGCATTATTTGCTAAATTATGATAATCTATGCTCTCGTACTTGTACATGTACTTAATTGTTGTTCAGTTTATAACAGAATGCCTCTCTGTTTTTGACTCCTCCTTAAATCAACACACCATGACAGAAGGAGCCAGCAGACCTGCAGCTTAAAGATGAGTTTGAACATTTGAGACACACTATCAAGGAATATATTGATACTGTAGATGCACCGTGCTGTGCATGGAGGTGTTTTTTAAGTGACCCCTCTCCTCTTTAACCTGGGTAAGGTAGAGCTGTTGGAAGAGGAGAAGTGGGACCAACAAGCAGCATTAGCTCTAATGCCCAATAAGCCACTCCTGCCTCACCCACAGCTCCCATCCTTATACTCTACCCCAGCCTCTGGACTTTCTGTTTCCACTATTAAACCTCCAGCTCCTGGATCTCCTATCTCTGCTCCTCTGGAAGCCCGGCAGGCATCAAGCTCTTCCTGGTGGGTCCCTCCGGCTGCATGGACCACCTCCAGACTTCCATTACTGCTAGCCACCAGACTCTGCTCCTTCACTGCCGACCACCAGACTCTTCTCTGTATACACTTATGAACAGCTAGCAGTGTGAAAGACCTCACCTCGCTCTGACAGACCTCATCAATGACAGACCCATTCAATAAACAGATTAATATATGTACTTCAATAACTCAACTCATTTAAATTTACTGATTAATTCCACACAGACTGATAAAGCTTTTATTTCTGTTAATGATGGTGATGATTTCTTGTTTACAGCTCACAGAAATGTAACATTTGAGATTGGAATTTTATATCAGAAAGTGGGATCAAAGAAAAAGCTGTTATAAGCTTTCCAGGATCACAGAGTTTCCGTCCTGAAACTCCTGTTTCTGCTGCTTGGATCATAGTTAATGCAGTATTTATTAATGCCAGTCATGCATTCAGTTTCACTCCTTAATGACTGGATGTCCAACACATATTTCTTGTAGTAATATATCAACTTTATGCAGAGTTTAATATTGCCTAAATGGGTTATTTCTTATTTATTAGTATTTTTATTTTCATTTTACTGTTTTTACTCTTTTAAAATGTCAGAATTTGCACGAGCCATAATTTTTAAATATTGAATCAGATTTTATGATCAGTTAACTTCTCAGTACTTAAGCCACCATTTTGTCAAATTCTTTTTCATAAAATGGAATGCTACTTTTTACTTTTACTTGAGTAAAAATATGTTGATGTAGTGCTACTCTTACTTGAGAACATTTTTGGGCTACTCTGCCCATCTTTACCTATTCTACAGCCCTTGTTGGTTATTAAATGCTAAGAATAAACCCAATAATCTGTCCATTCCGTGCAGAATTTGCGCTCACTATAGCTGTCCACATATTTAAAAGAAATCTTTAATGTCACAACAGAAAGACCAAAGTCAGGGAGGAGCCAGCAGCAGGACGACGACAATGACGGCGACGATGATGATGATGCAGGTAAGGAGAGGAAAGGAAATGTGTTGCAGGAGAAGCCAGGCAGGTATCAGGAGATATCAAGATTACTCTCCTTCACACTCCAAAATATTTTGGTCTGTACTGTAGCTAGTGCTGATAGTGCACATTGTTTTCTTGGCAGACAGTTATTTTTTCTTCACACATCATTTTTCATTTAAAGAAATAAACTTCAGACAATGCAAACATTATTTTCTTAGATTTCTGCAATGTATGAGTTAAAGTTTATGCTAGTCTGAGCATAATGACTCAGCATTTACATGTCTCTGCATCATTATTGTCTATTTTTTATTAATAATTACGTTGTTATTTGAAAAGTTACATTGACCTTTGTTTTAAAACAGCCATCGCCAGCCCGGCTTCGTTCTTCTGGAGCCGGCTGTTTGTCCATCAGTTGAGAGGACTGCAGTCAGCTGTGAAGACCGCAGAGTGCTGGCCGCGCCCACAAGTGGAGATTTGCTGAGGTGGAAAGAGGCTCACACTCAACACACACACACACACTGTCATGACAGGAACAAAATAGTGAAGCTATGTCCATGGAATATATAGATAAGTGTGCTTTTTGTATTGGATGGGCAAAGAATTCCATTAGACAAATGTATATTTACCTCTACTGACACGTTAATAATTCACTTATTAATTCATACTTAGTGTTTTTCGCCATTAGAAATATCTCTACCTCACAACATGAACAAATGAAGCTATAGCATAACTTCAGACCATATTTTGGAAATATGTAAACATCCTGTACTTCAGTTTTTACTCTTTCAAAGTCTGGTATCAATCATTTACTGAAACATTTTGTAAAATAAGCTAAAAAAGCTTCTGCTTTTATGTGAATTATAAGAAGAAACACAGATGAGAAGAAAATTTTCCCTGTGCAATTTATTGGCTAAATACTGCCAAATCTCCCCTCAATCGTTATTTATTTTCTGTGAGGGTTATAGTGCCTATCTCCCACAGTCAATAGGCAAAAACAATGCAGATGTCATGAGATTCAGCACAGAGACAGGAAATGACCAAGGCACACGCACATACACTTAAAGACATTCTAAAGTCTTCCCTTAACCTTATGGAATATGCAAACTAAACACAGAAAAGCTCCAGAGAATATATCTCAAACAACTACGGACCAGAACCACCAGGCACCGGAACAGCTTCTTTCCCACAGCTGTCACGCTCCTGAACGCCTCCTGACACAAACTATAAGGACTGTACTCCCCTATCCCCCCATACAACAATAACATATAGACTGTCCTCACACACACACACACACACGCACACACACACACACACACACACCACGGACTGTTCCCCTCACACACATACATAATCTGTAAATATTATCTGCCATTA
>CAEFZX010021345.1:0-14063 GCA_903066825.1 Alfaro cultratus
ATTGTGTAATATAGTATGTATATTCTGAAAATTAAATTTTTTCCAATGTTTTGTAACTATCACCGATTCATGTTTTGATGACGGCAAATAGGAGAACACGGCTCCCATGAAGGTCAAAAAAGTAAGAAGTTAGACCAAGCAATTTTTGTTAAAAATACTAAATTTGTTTCTTAAAATTGAAAGGCATTTCAAACTGTCGGCAAAGAATAACAAAGTGAGCAAGAAAGAGACAAGCGAGAAGTAATGAGTGAAAAGATGGACAGAACAAATCGACAGGCAGTCATTTCCTCGTCAAGGGCATCGTTAGAAAAGAAGGGAAGAGGGGCAAGATAACAGGAGGAAAATGAAGAGGGAAACTTAGGAAAAAAGTAGAGGTGGGGGTAGTGATGGAGCGAAGGAGAGGACAGAGAGGGCCTGAGGCTGGGTATGATGATCTGAAACTATGGGGAGCTGTCTTGCTAAAGGACACACGGAGAGTCAGAGAGACCGCAGGGAAGCATATATCTACTTCCCCATCCGTTTAAATGACCTTGCTAATGCAAAACCAGATACCTACCCTGGAACATTTCCTTAAGGTACATCAAAATTCAGTGAAGAAAAAAAAATGCAACCTGTGCATGATTACAGAGGCCCTCAGAAATCATGTGTTAAAAAATTAAATAAATAAAAATCCCAATGAAAATGACTGACAACACTTTTGGTACCCTAGAACTCATATTTCTTTTGCCCAAGCAAAATTATGTGGTGGGGTACTCATTTAGAAAAAGTATACTTCTTAATTCCTGATTGCTCTACTACAATATTTTTTATTTTATTTTCCACTCAAAACTTTGTCTTCTTTGTGTTTTTCTCTGTTGTTCACTAATTGCAATGAAAAATACTAGCAACAGTGTTTTTTTGGGTTCAATAAAATTGATTAAGATTGCTGCACTTTAGGTCATAGGGGAGAACTGATGCTCCAGCGTATGGCTTGCCTACAGCCTGCTCTCTCTGGTGTTTCTTTGAGCCTGTGCTCCAATGCCCAAGGCTTTTCTATTGTTTAATTGATACAGTTTGTGTTTCACTTCCATGGTGCTGTTGTTTACAGATCAGCACTATTGGTAATCATCATATCAAACACATAAAAATCGGGAATCGTCACATCAAGTACAGAAAAACTCATCAAAAGAATAAAAAACAAACAATGAAATAGCTGGCCAGACCCCAGAAAAAGCCAAAATGAGTGCTGGACTGGAATAAGCTAATTGATGCATTTCTCAGAATAACATAATGACCAAAGAGGGCTGCAGGCACAACTTTCTTAATGAATGCTGCAATTGTGATAATTTATAGTATGAAACTGGTAAGAAAATCAGAAGTCCAAACATCTGAAAGTGGTCAGACAATTTTGTTGTTGTTCCACTAACCATCTTTGTGAAACTTAAGATTCTCTTTTTGGTACTACATAGACCTTTGGAGACAGATTTCCCCAGACCACTATTGACTTCCTTTTCTTACAGAGAGAAGGCAACACTGGACAATGTTTGACTCTCAAGACGTTTTCAGAAGTTGTTCTCCTGCCTTATAACTTTGCCAATAAGTACTTTCAACACAAACCTGATAGAAACTGTGAACGAATTTAGATGGCAATACACACAAAATCTGCAATAAGTAAGGAGAAAAGTTAGGATGATTTTGTTTCCTGACTTCCCCATTTTATATGCCCAACTAATGATGAGGTCTGTGTTTACCTCAAAAGCTAACAAACTAAAAGCTCTGCTAAGTGCCTCTGCAGTGATAAAACCAATAGCATGCGTTTTCCAAGAGCAAATAGGAAAACAATTAACAAAAACAAAACCCACTGTTGTTGAATCAGAATGGCCCCCCACTTCCCTGCCTTTACACAGAAGATAACGTTATTTATAGATAATAGAAATATTTTTTTCTCCACTGCTTGCTTAGACAGAGGCAGCACCAAAATGACTAGCATGAGGTTTAGATTGGACAGGAAAAGCAGCTGCATGCTGCGACAATTACCACATTAGTCAGCCTCTAAAATTAATCTCACCCAAATAGGAATGGAGGCTAAACTAAATGAGCTGTCTGGCTAAATCCACACATCGAGCATCCTCCTGCACCTTGTGTGAGTGCAACAAACTTTTTATGGAACTGTCAGGAAAATTATCCATAACCTAACCTTGTAGTGATTTGGCTCGAGTGCTGATACTGTACCTAGCAGTAGGCTTCAAAAATAATTTCATGCAGGAATCCGATCAACAAACCCAACAGTAAAAATGACAAAGTTTACTCCAGTGTCGAAAGAAGCACCACGCGGAGAATTAAATCTCCCATCAGGTGGCATTCTAACCAATTTTTCAAGGCTGAATTGAATATAGAAGGCTGTGGAAGAAAAGTGGGGCATGTGAATTTATTTCTAATGTGATTGGAATGGCCTCTGAAGGGATAAATCAGATCAGAATCACTGAAGTGCGTCCACTTCGGTGAAAAGATGTGCTTTCGTATAGAAGTTGAGACCTCTTAATAATTGCAATCAGTATCCAGTTGAAAGGCTACAGAGATGAATTGCATTGCAACGTTTTAGCAGAAATCTTTCATTTTCCTAACTTTTATGAGAACCATACTGTTAGAAATGGTTCTTTCTTATTACTCTACCAACACATTGCAAATCATATCGGGAAGAAAGATAGGCAACAAATCATTCTCAATCAAGCCTCTTCTATCAATATCTTTATGCCAGATATTCAGCATCTATCACTGCAATTCTTATGACAAGTTCTCGTGAAATAGCAAAGCTGGAGTGTACATCTCAACACATTTACAGTTGCCCTTGAACCATACTTGGCCATTACTGTCTCCCATCATTGGTTTCTTTGAAACATTAGGCCAATTTGTTAAGGTGTCTGAGAAGCCATTATTGTTTAGAAAATATTTTTAGAAAATAGATCCAAAGCAAAAAGCAATAAAGTCGAGCCTAAGACAACGAGTCATGTTTTACCGTGATGCTACAGTATTATTATTACTAGTAGTGGTATTAGTATTTGTGACAAGATTTCTTGGTCATATTAGAGAAAAACTACAAGAAAGACAGAAAACTAAATTAACTATAGCTGAACTGCAATCAGAAGACTCGTTGTGCATATTATCTCAAAATTCATAAAACGACAATCAGTTTTGCAATAAAAATGGAACTAATTCTGAAACTCATCTCATTTATCTCTTAGAACTGCACAGACAATTTCTCTTGAGAGCATTTAATCACAATTTTATTTATTGGCTAATTTAAACCAAATCCAGTTTATATTGCATCTCATTAACGGTGGTTATCTATTGCATGAGTGGTGAGCTAAAATATTATAAAATGAAAACTTGCAGATACAGATGCCAGAATACTAAGTAAGGCTCAAAGATTTTATCTCTTTATCTATGTCCGTGTCCTGTTGCAGTGACTCCAAGAACATACTGACTTTAAGACAAAATTTTTTATTAATAAAATGACACACTAATAACCAATACAAATACCATCTGGATAACTAAACACAGAAATCTACTCAAAAATGTAATTAAAATCTTAAAGTACTTTCTTCTTTTGTTGTCTTTTTTTTTATTTTAGCGGCTTTCTGTTTCAAAACCAAGAGCACAATTTTGAGAAAAACACACATTCACAGCTTTTACCTTGAGTTTGTTTTCATCAAATCTTGTAATATAAATATCCAAAAAGGACAGTTTTTTGAACTCATTAACACTTTATTAGATAAAACTGTTAAGTTGTTTGTTACCATTAACAGCATATCACAAATAACATAGTTACAACATTGACATAATGCAACGTTATGCATCCATAATGCTGTGTATCAACAGTAATGCAATGTTGTAAGGTAAATTTTCTCTGGGCCCCTTGGCAACAACCGAGCAATTTATAAACACTCCTACCTGAGTGTTATTGCTGACCATGTTCATCCTTTTATGACCACAGTGTATCCATCTTATCAGGGCTACGCTCAGCAGGATAATGGACTGTCACAAAGTTCAAGTCCCAGATTGTTATCTTTTTTTTAAACATGAAAATGAGGTCACAAAGATAAGTTATCTTCCAGATCTCTCGATCAGACACTGTGCTAGGCTTTTTCAATGTCTGTGATTTTATTTGTAAATAATAACATATAATTGCATTTGATTTGTATGCGGTTGAATTAATATTCAGGAAGATGAATAGAGAATCCACATCGTCCCATCGCACATCAAGAAGATGAATACTTGTAGCTTTCTACTCCACAGTGACAAAAAAAACACTTACTGTGGCTCCAGTGACTACATACAAACAATGAAATTAAAAGGTGCTACATAAATTATGTGCACCTGCTTGTGCTTAACCAAATGTGTCTTTGATGTTGATCTGGAGACTGAATCCACACTCTGTTGTCACACTAGAGACTGGAATTACAAGCGCAACTTCAGTAAAAGTTTTGAAATCAGGGAACGTTTATCCAAATGATCAGAAGTCTGAAAGAATGCCTGAATGAGGGGGTTAGTAGCAGTGGTTCAGAAACACCAAATGGAAATCTTCATGATAATAAAATGAACATGAGAATTTGTTTGATTGATTTAATTAAAGCTTGAGCTGAGGTAAATTTCTGTCATCTGGGGGGATGGCCTAGGCAGCTTCAGCAGGAACGTGACCACCCACTTTTGTGGCGACACTCTGCTCAGTGCAAACACAACCTGGGTCTGAGTACAATAGGGCCATGCAAGCCTGCAGTGCAAAAATGCATTTGAGATGCATAAATTGTTGATATATTGTAATATATGTGGGCAAGAAAACACACTATATATGGCCACATGTGAATGTAGCTTTACAAGTACAGTTGAATATTTTATGTTGGATTACTAGCCAGTGTGTTGTGATTCATCCTGGACTTTTCTGAAACTGTAAAGCTAATCTAGTCAAGCCTTTATAGCTATTAAATTTTTCAGTTGGTAGACTATCAAGTGAAGATACACAGTTTTACTGAAATGTTTTGATACGGCTTCTAATAAGAAGGAAACTTTTTTCCGCTCCCTTGTGTAGAAATCACATCAGACTAACTCTTCTTTCTGCAATTAGCTCAAGGCTGAGAAGGTTTTATATGATGTTGGAGCAATGAATAACTTAGCATGTAAAAAGGCCTTTTTAAATTTCACAATTACAGGTTTGAAGATTTAAACCGAGGAGATATGTCAGAGGAAAAATCATATAGGGGAGTGGAAATTTTATGGGAGATATAGAGCTTCAAGTCCTGATGACACATTTGATAAAATCTCTAAATTGTTTCTGATATTATCACTGTAAACTTGTGGCAGCATATGGGAAGTTTGTGTGAATTACAGGGCTAGACAAATTTAAGGTCAGACAAAGGGAAGATCTTTGCCATTTTCAACCACTGGGATGTTTAAAAGTTTCACTGCCATGTTGTGCACATAAGTGATCAAATACTCGGTGTGTGCCAGGGAAAGGAGATGCTGTTCATTTCACTCTTTCAACAAGAGAGAAGACAATAAAGGAAGAAGAGACAAAATCTGAACATGTGGGAATACAGTGGGAGTACAAACAGGCAAAGAGGTGAATTAAGTTGATGTGAAAACAGATGGAACAGCTACAGACTATGCATGCATTTGAACAAGACACCAACATGAGCTGCACCACATGTGTAGTTACAATCAAGTTTCTAGGGTAGCATACACACTATGGGAGCAGTAGGAGAACTCTTTCAGACTCTAAGAGAACGTTAGTACACATTTTGTTGTGGATACTCCATCTGCTGAACACTCAGAGACTTGTTGTCATCAAAGATGTTGAAGGTGCTTAAGG
Organism: Alfaro cultratus; assembly: GCA_903066825.1. Lineage (NCBI taxonomy): Eukaryota > Metazoa > Chordata > Actinopteri > Cyprinodontiformes > Poeciliidae > Alfaro > Alfaro cultratus. Next base: position 5,846 of record CAEFZX010021345.1, read on the forward strand.
TTAAAAAAGCATGAATAAACTTGACTTAAACTGATGCTAAGAGTGGACGACATAAAAGCAGCTCAAGGTTTAAATAAGAGGAAAGGAACATGGATTACTAACGATTTTTGCAAAGAAATTTTACTGAGCTTTACTTGTTAAAACTATGTGGGTCCATGATCACATGTTAAAAAAACTTGGAACTAAAAAACATTTTAATCAAGTAAAAGAAAGCCTGGGTCTTTCTTTAAAACAGTCAGTCCCCCTGAATTTTAAACGCCAGCATTGTCAATAGAAAAACCTCTATCGGTGATGTACCTGAATAAAATAATTTGTTCAGCGGTTTTGATAAATCTGTTTATGTTTTTCTGAAAACATATAATCCTTTCACCTTCTTATATTTTTCACGGCACTGGGCACAAGCCCATAATAAGATTAAAACTAGATTATATATTCTGAAGTTATAATTCATAGAGAGGCGACTATTTCATTGTAAAGAAAATATCCATTTCTGATGCAGCACAGATAATAAATGCAAATGTCAATTCAAGTCAGTTTGTACAAAAGTTGCTGCTCAAGACATTTTGAAAGTAACAGACTGTTGCTTGCAATAGACCTCTAACAGTAAGTCAGAGATGATTTCTCTTTTCTTTCTTCTAAAATACAGTAAGTAACTTTAACTGGGACAAAATCTGGTTTAAAAACAGGAAAAAAGGAACAGTGTCATATGCGTTGGGTTTAAATTAAACTAGGGCACACTGTGACACAGCAGCCTCTCAGGTGGCTACCGTAGATTATTTTTACACTCAGAATCGTCTTCTGGAGTGCCAGGACAAACTTTCTTTCTCTCACTCCTTTAATCCATCATTTTTCTGCAACCTTCCTACTGTGATCTTCTCGACTTTCTTTTATAAAAAAAAAAATCCTTCATTTTCACCAATCTACACTTACACAAACCTGGAATCCTTTCATAAACTATAGCTCACACATCCTCACCAGACACCTTCTTCCTCATCCAATTTCTCTTCAGGTTTTCACATTGTCAAGTAGTGTGTTTTTCTTGGCACTGTGACTTTTTCCCCAAAATTCTGCTTTTTCTTATGCGATATGTCTTTATATTTGTGTTATTTTCTGTGCCTTCAGCTCTGTCAAAGGTTACCTCTTCCTCCCACCGTGTTACTCATGCTCCTTTCTGTATATGTACATACACACCTCTGTATCCTGCTCAGTCTAAAACCCTTCAGCTTCTGTTGCTCACTTCCTGCTCTTTAAACTGAGTTCTTCACTGGATCATAGCTAAACACATTATGTGTAATATATTGAGGGCTTTGCCAGAATGAACACTTACATATATAAGCTATGGTTGTGATGTATATGTACACAAATGATCATAAACTAAGAAAGGTTAAAGTGGCATACTGTTTGTTTCAGTTTTTACTCTCATGCAGCCTCAGTCTCAGGGCAGGTTTAGTCCTATTTGTTGTTGAAAGAGTGTCTCTGCCAAACTCCGCAGGAGCAGAAAGGAGAGACGACATGAAGAGAGCAAGACCTTGCTTTCACAGGGCAGCGTTGGCGACTGTGACCATCAGCGGGATGGCAAATGTTTCAAAAATGCTGCTAATACAGCAACAGCGAAGTTAATTGAAGAATTGTTGTCACTGCTGTGCATAAAACAAGAACTAAACGTGTTAATGGTTTTCTCACTTCAAATATTTCTAATGGGAACATGTAAATTAAAATTAACACCAAATAAAAAATAAAAAAAACCTTTCTTAATAAGAATCTAAACATTAAACCAGTGTTGGTTTTCAAGCAATAACAGTTCCAAACACTGAGATAAGGAAGCTGTAATCTGATTTTAGAGGAAGTAAGTCAAACAGTTAGAAAATGTCCACTATCCTGACTTATTTCCAATTATAAATCTACAAAAATGACTGGAGAACAAAGTGCATAAACAGGACCGCCAGAATTTGCAATTGCAAATCCCACCATGTGCCTATTTCTCTGTATGTGAGACATTATGATGTTGTCATCAATGAAATAGGTTCTTCCACAAAGTCTCTAACTCTTTTCTGTAAAGTGTTTCAAGCAGTACATTAAAATGTTTCATTTATATTCATGCAAAATTAATTGCAAGGACTGCCAGTAATTGAAAATTGGTGGCTTTGTCTAAAACTGTTATTTTTAAACTTTTCCCCGCTGAACAAATTTACTAAATTTTAAAAGTTGATTTTGTCTAAATTATGCTGTGTAAGTTTATGCTGTTTATGTCAAGCGTTTTGTGCATCTTTACATGAGCTGCCAATAGTTATGTGAAAATTCTGTGTGATGGCAAAACATTTTAACAGCAAATTTATCACCAACTGTTCTAGTATCTAAAAACCGGGCACTCGTGGTGCAGAGTTACAACCACAAATGAGGAAAAAATGCATATAAAAAGCATTAGCCTCTTAATCCATCATTATTGCTGAATGATAAAGAAAGAAAATCTGTTGTCAAGAAGATGTAAGGTTAAGTAGGGCAGGTTAATTTAGTAATAGTACATAGAATAGAGGTAAATTTTGGTATTTAGTATGAAAAGTAGTGGGATAAATACACCACAGTGGCTGCATTAAGACTGGAAGCAGTTGAGGGGATTTGTGACAGCAGTCTAAACGGTGTTAAAAATTGCTAATTTTGTGGGCGGATCAATGACAGACATTGTTATGTAACAATGTCTGTCATTGATCCCTCACCAAATGAAAAAAAAACAACAAAAAACTAAATGATTCTCTTTCCATTCAAAGAAACCTCTACAAAATAGAAAGCCTGTGTAAAGGTTTCATCAGGACATGTTTAACCAAAGAAAAAAAGCAAGTACACTATCTTTCCAATGCTAACATGGTACAGCTCAAACTAGCAGGAGAAAAGGGTTTCATTCAATACAGCTAAAAACCCTAAATAAAGACAGGAGAAACTGTACGAATTGCATAAAAAATGTCTGATGAAGCAAAGCTGGGAAGCTGCTTCCCAGCTGAGTTGATTGCTTGCCTGGAAAAAACCTCATACAGTACAGCACATGTGGAGACCTTCATTCGCTATGCAGGAAAATGCAGGGTAACACTGGGCTCTGATATACAATCAAGAAAGAGTTTGTATGACAATACAATCAAAAAACGAATCAACGACATGCCAGATGGCTTCGGAGCAATGAGGCGCTGATATCAGAGGCACCATATGCTGATAACTCAGACATTACAACAGAGCACTGAATAATGTTTTTCATGAGTGTCCAGACATCAGAAACTTTAAACTGGATTCAAGACAAATTTAAAATATATATACATAAAACCTCAAAAGATAAATTAACCCTCTCTTTCCTCTTGGATATCTACTTTATATTCCCTCTTCATGCTGGTTTACAAAAAGATCTGGAACAGTTTATGATTTCCTATTTAGCAGTTCTTTGTTACTTGGTCTTCATAGTAAAATGGCACATAAAAGAATAATCAGAACACCATATGTTTTAATCACTTTGACTTTGAAAACAGACATTAAACACATCCATTAGAAAGATCAACTGCTTGTTCAAATAAGATCACCACCTGGATTTAACAAAGCAAATCAATAAGAGCCTCCCATTGGATAATTACAGCATGGATGGTTGCTTTTCATCTGGCAACAAATTATTTATCCCCAACTCATGTAGTATGTAGATTCTCATTAAATAACCACGTTTAAAGACATCCCTGGGTTATGTAAATTTGGTCAAATTATTAACATGAATCAGGGACATAAAAAAATCAACAGAAATTATATAAAAGGACTAAAATTGGGTTGAATCTGACAAAGCATTTTTAGAAACTGGAAGAATAGTCCGTGACAATCACCTGTGCTAAAGAAACTTTGATGGGAAAAAATATTGTCATAATCAGCAATCACTTAAATGTTAGGTTAAAATTAACCCCCCAAAACAACAGCAGAACAAACAAATATGCTCAATAGATAAATTAAGACACAAAATTCATGTAAAACTAAAGGGATGGGAGTAAACATCTATGAAGCTGGATTAAAACCACAGAGTAGTGAGGCTAATCTGGAAATAAAGGTTTGAGTTCGATAGGAAGAATAAAGACTGGACTCTGGAGCAATGGAAGAAGGTCGTGTGGTCTGATGAGTCCAGAATTACCCTCTTCCAGAGTGATGAGTGCATCAGGGCAAGAAGAGAGCTATATGTAGTGACACACCCATCATGTTTAGTGTCTACTGTACAAGTAGGAGGTCAGAAGACCTTAATATGCTAAATGATCAGGTTCTCCCGTCAGCTCCTTACTTCTTCCCTGATGACACAAAAATATTCTAAGATCCCGATACCGTCATTCATTGTGCTCAAACTGAGAGAGAGTGGTTCAAGAAACGTGAAATGTCATCTTCACATATAGATTGGTCACCAGGAAGTCCATGGAGAATATTTGGGATGAGAGTTTTCCCACGATCTCCACAAGTTCTCAGCAAAAACTGTATCCAGTATGCTACTGTAGAAGCTTTTCGGAACAATGGCACAGCTAAATGTGTGCTGTAATCAAAGCTAAAGGCAATTCAACAAAGTATTACAGTATGTGACCTTTTTGTCTTTTTTTTTTTTTTAAACCTGTCCTGTCCAGCAGTGTATCATTCAGAATTCAGTGTGTGACCTTTTCTTTTTGATGTGCCGGGTTTTGTCATTCACATTCTCCCTTTGTGTCTGTTTTAGTTTCATCCACCCATTCATCCATGATCTAAACCTGCTTATCCTTCCATCTTGTCATGTTAAAACAAGAAATTTCAAGGTTTTGTAGAGATTTTATGTGATAGACCAACAACATAGCTCATCATTGTGTAGTGAAATACAAGGGATGCATACATTGTTTTAGAAATAATAACAAAGAAATGCAGCATTTATATGTATTTAATCCCCTCAACTCTGATTCCATTCACACACACTCCACTTCAATTTAGAGAGAGCAATTAACCCGTCAGGCATTTTTTCAAACTCTGGGAGGAAGTTGGAATACCCCGAGGGAATCCACGCGTTTTGAATAAAAACCCGAGGCTGGGATTTAAACCGAGGACCTTATTGCTGCCAAATGTGTCACCTTTCCGCACTAATCAAAAAAATTTTTTGAGCTGGTAAAAGTAAAACACTTCACAATAAAATTATTTTTGCTCTCAACCTGATAATCTTGGACACCATGGCAACAAGTTTTGACATCACTGATTTATGGTGGTGCGGCCTTTTAATGATTAATGATTTTAAGAGAGGGTTGGACAGTTTAGTAAAACCATTATCCCTGATCCTACTTGTCATTCTGTCCACCTATTACAAAAAAAAAATTCACAGAAGGTTTAAACCATAGAGGCCGTCTTCAAGCTGTGTCCCAGCCTACATTTTGAATTTTTCCTTATCATCTAGCTGCCACTGATACTTCATGTAGGTCAGTAAGGAGGCCAGTAATGCATACTCTCTTTTTCTCTCACCGACACAGACACATACTCTAATGCAGTGTGATAATGTAAAATTCAGTATAGAGCTTTTGGTTAAAACACACATCAGGATACAAATATGGACCCATGCAGACTTTGAGCAGAAGCACACTGGAAAGAAAGCCACAATCTTCTCCTTACTAGCAGTTTGTGCACTTTCTGGCTGTACAGTATGAGATTGTGTATAAAGTGTTACAAAAAAAACATGATCACAGGCAGCATCACAGACTTGGGACTTGACTCTCCCATGTGACACCCCAACAAGAAGTCTGCAGCGATCTAACTAGGGTATATGTCAGAGAAAAGCTTGCCAAAAGCCCTCTCTGGGTAGATTTAAACCTTGCTAACACACTCACACACATGCAGGCAGTTCAGCAGCTACCCACACATATGCTCCCTGCAGAGATTAATAAATTTTATTCAGATCACACGGCTCTGATGAACTTGGTTGACAGAGGGGGTCTGCAGCCTGTTGAGACAAGTAAGGCACTTTGCCCCTCTCTCATTCAGCTCACCCCTACTCCACTCGCTTTTCATCTTTGTCTTTTTGCTACCCTCTTCTTCATTTCGCTCTTGCCGCTACCCTGCATGCCTTACCCCACCAATCTCTTTCTTCCTATTTGATCTCTTCATAATTCAGAAGAAGATGATGTGGAAAAAAGGCTATTAATTGCAATGATAAGGCTAAAATTGAAGACGACGCACAGATCAAAGGAGGGTTCAGTTTTATATTTTTTGATCACAGACAGACTGCTGTGCTCTTTTCTGGGCTCTTTTAACTAAACAAGCTGGACCAGAGTATTTTAGGCATCAGTGTGTGTGTGGTTTGATCTGCACAACTGAGCTTGTGCCTTGTTTGAATAAAAATCCATTCATGTACCAATTTTCTCAACTTGCTTTGACTTTGTAAGGGTCACATGAAGCTAGAGCTTCTCCTAAAAGAGAAGCAGAATACACTCTGGACAGGTCATCACTGCAGGGAGAAACATGTGACAAACAACACTGAAAACTAATTCATTGAGAAGAAGCAAACAAAATTAGCCTGATACGGATACAAAACCACTAAATTATTGCACATGCTCGTATCTAAGTGTTTTTATTTGCTACATTTGTGTGTTGTGATCAGGAGACATGGTAATAATTTTCATAGCTGTTAGTGACATATCTCTGTATTGTGTCTAACCATCTCTCTTACAGGCCAACTCTGAGACTTTAGTTCACTCTTTTATAACTTCTATAATAGGTTAAAGTTTATTTTAAATACATTCACATAATTTGTAATTTCATTTAATTTTAAATTGATTACTGAAATGTTCTGCTTTCCTAAAAGAAAGAATAAAAAATACATTCATTTATAGACCGCTCTATACATTGAAATTCAGCAGCAATAAATGTTGACAAGAGACGGAAAGTGAGTCCACATCACACACTTTTAACCACAAAGACTGCGTAGTCTGTATCAATTATCTGACCATTTAGGAAATTACTGTAGGTTTCTCTGATTAGCATTAAATGCTTTTAAGTAATAAAACTCTTAATGGTCTTAATCTGCTCTTTTTATTAGATATGCGCTGATCCTACGAAGCTTCTGCAGAAACCTAAAGTGAAAATTAAAACAATTATTTTCTACTACAGCCCTCACCTGTTGAACAGTCTCCCTGAGGACCTGAGGGCAGCTGAGAGTTTATGCTTTAAAGCAAACATCTGTTCAGTCTGGCTCATTATCTTCTTATTATCTCATCTCACCTATTATCTGGATTTATCTCTATTTATATTGCATAATTTGATTTATCCCATTTACTGTACTGGCAAGAACTTTCATAAGGACCTAAGGACATTGTTTGTTAAAAGTTGTGTTTTAAACACAAATACCTGGACCATTGCATGTTAACATTTTTGGTTTTCAGGTTTTATTCATTTTAGGGCTTTTCAGAAATGACTTTTGTCTTAGCAACATTTACAATCTAAAGATCCATTTTTGTGATGGTTCCTGCAAAATAATTAATAATGGCCCATAGCCCCAAAACTACATGACTCTTTGTTATGAAAAACTGAAATGTATAAATGCTTAGCATTTAAACACTGTTGTTATGGTTAAGGAGCCATAATTTTATTTTAATTCTTTGGTTTTTGAAAAACGTAAAACATCAAACTTTTACAAAAATAGACAGAATATATTTTCTTATATACAGTCATGGCCAAAAGTATTGAGAATGACACAAACATTATATTGTCACATGATCTGCTGCCCTCTGGTTCTCATGTGTGTATGTCAGATGTTGTCATCACATACAGAAATACAATTGCAATCATATTATGAGTAACAAAAGCTTTTAATGACAGTTAGAATGAGTTAATGCAGCAAGTCAATATTTGCAGTGTTGACCCCTCTCCTTCAGTACCTCTGCAATTCTCCCTGACCTGCTCTCAATCAGTTTCTGGACCAAATCCTGACTGATAGCAGTCCATTCTTGCATTTTGTCAGAATTCCTAGGTTTTCGTTTGTCCACCCGTCTCTTGATGATTGACCACAAGTTTTCAATGGGATTAAGATCAGGGGAGTTTCCAGGCCATGGACCCAAAATCTCTATGTTTTGTTCCCTGAGCCAGTTAGATATCACCTTTGCTTTATGGCAAGGTGCATCATGCTGGAAAAGGCCTTGTTCATCACCAAACTGCTCTTGGACGGTTGGGAGAAGTTGCTCTCGGAGGACATTCTGGTACCATTCTTTATTCA
>CAEFZX010021346.1:0-85434 GCA_903066825.1 Alfaro cultratus
TATGTGGGTGTGGGTGTGGGTGTGCGTGTGTGTCCACTAATGGATTGATAAATCCAGAAAGAATCCCTCTAAACTCTCATGCTTATGCCGAGGCTCCATTCGTTCTAAATGGAGCCTTTGCTCTGTTTGGTCTCAAGTCTAAGGGTGATTGTGGAGAAAGAAAAATATTGTCTTCTAATTTTTTTTTGTTTTGTCCAGATTGTGGTTAAATGTGTGCGTGTGTTGCGTTGACACTAAGGGGGGCTCAGAGGGGACAGATGGCCTGTAGTTTACTCTCGTCTGGTGCTATCTGTCTGCCAAGGACCAGGCGAAAACAGTTTCCGCGGGCTCTGCTTCATTCAGATCTGCTCCACGGCCAAAATAAACACACATTTTTGTAATCCTGGCCTTTTTATAGACCGCTTTATGAGCGAATAAATGTTACGATGGAAGCCACAAAAAAAAATTTGCAACACATTTTTTTTAATATCATCTACAGGCGTTTTTTGTGCATATGTGTGGGCGTTTACCTCCTTGTTGCAATTAAATTGTCAATTAAGGGTTTTACGACTGGCTGCGTGGAATCATGTGTTTCTACCCCATCTTTAATAATTTATCGGGGACTCTTTGCTTCTGCTCTGCAAGATTCTGTCACTTTGAAGACATCAGGAGCGAATGTTTCCTAGATGAAACATTAATCTATTTTTCTTACATTTTAATTGTCTATGACTATTTATATCTGAATTACTTGGAATCAAAATGAAATCTCCTTTCTTCTTACTTGTGTAGAGTTAGACATGCTCAACCCTGACCACACATGCTCCTGTCGAAATGCAATATTTATGACGATGAAGCTGTTCTGACAAACTGCTAATTAATATTCATGTAAAAGGAACTGTCTTTAAAGTTAAGGATCTTTTTCTTAGCTGAAACTTTTGTTTTGAAACAACCCTCTGAAAAATTTGAACAAAACTGTTGGAAAGGACAATAGATTAGCATAAACAAAAGTTTCAGCTAAGAAAAAGTATTTATGTTTTATTCTTGCTTTTTCTACTATTTGGTCCTGAATATATTTAGTCCTGAATTTAGTCCTAAGTATATGACCAGGAAAACAGTGTTCTTTACTGAAATTTCTAGCAGAATCTTCGATGCATGTGACGTAAAAAGATGATCGAGTGTTTTTGGGATGCTTTCATTTGCAATAATCTAACTCTGGAAAACATGTTTGATCATTGTTCCTTTTGTTCTAAATTGAGCTCAGAGTTTCTGATGTTAACATTTCTCATACCATTAATTGTTTTCAAATGAATTCAAACTAACTTCATTTTCATCAAAAAAAATTACAAAAGAGGCAGACAGAACAGTGTCAGAAATGTTGCCAATTCACGTCATTTGAGACAAATGCAAACGAAAGTCAGAAAAAAAAAAGCCAAAAATGCTAAACTTACATTAAAAAAAACAAAAAACAAAAAAAAACTCCCCTACCTGAGTTTTAAAGAAGCAGATGCATTTCTGGGATCAAAAGCAAACGGTCACACTGTCAACGAGAGGTTGCAACATGCTGATGATTATGTACAATAGCTCCTCTTGTAATGAATGTAGCAGCAAGATAAAGATCCCTTTGTACATAAATTATTCTTAAAACAACACGAGGACCAGATGGCTTTGGTTGCAGGAGGGATCCCGGTTTTTTGGGACACTGCTGACGTCTCAGTGGGATCACTGTGATGTTTTGCAGTTGTGATGCAGGAGACTGTCCACCAGAGTCCAGTGTTTGCCTGCGTAACAGAGCCTGACCCGGATCAGGCTGAAGTTAAAGAGGCAGATGCAATAATCCAGCCAAATCTTCTGATCGGATGTAGATTATTACATACACTGATTGTATTTGTGTTTGATCATGTGCACAAGCTGTGCTCCCGTTAACTTTCTCTCTCTCCTTCTTTTCACTCTATACCCAATCTTTTCTTCGTCTTGTGCGATTACATCCTGACCTGTTTGTCCTTTCAATAACCTACCTATATACCTACCCCCTCCTTTCCGTAGGATGACCTGTGTATGACAGGTCAGTCTGCTGCACAGACAGATATTGATGTGTGAAACTTAAGTGTGTAGATTTCACCTGTTCAGCTGACAAACCAGTTGGATGAAATCCAGTACGGCATTCGGGTTCTCCCCTTTTCTGATGCCACAGGATGTTTCTAAAGTGCAGCTACAGAATAGCTCCATGTGCCTCCCATGCGATTAAAACACTAGAGCCTGGATAGCAAATTGCGAAATTTTTTATTTAATTTTTTACTGAATCTGGGTGAGATTGGATAAAAAGTTGACATGAATTGTATACCCATTTTCGTCCCTCCCTCCTCTCTTCGCCGAGTCTCCCATTTCTCCCCTTCCTCCCAGCGCTATCAGCTCACGTTCTCTCCCGTCCCCCCACCACCCGTTGCCGGTTTCATGTCCCAGGTGAGGGGGGCCGTGTCCTTGAGCACGCTCTGTGCAGCTAAAGCAGCAAATATCTGCCCGCTGTGAGTGTGTTTGTCTTGTGCGTTTAGCATAAACATCAAGATTTCCTCCACAGAATGAGGATATTGGGGTTTTTCATTCCTCCAGTTGGGGTTTGAGAAATGCAAGACAACGAATGCACATAGCCAAAAGCCACTTCTCTTTCTGTTAAATTTCAACAGATTTTTGTTTTATTTCATGGCAGCCTGAGTGTCCAAATCTAAATGCTGTAAAAAAAATTAAAAATAAATAAAAATACTGAGAGTCAAGCTGAAGAGAAGTGAGCATAAGAGAGAGCATGGGTTGATCTCGACAGAAAAGGTCAAAGATCACTCGAAAAAGAGTAACTGCTGTCCTGTTCTACAAAGGTTTCACGCCTTTTTGTAATATTTGTTTCATGAAGAGTGACCTTGCAACCAACTCACTACAATTAAATTCATTAATTAGAGACGTTGCTCACATATTCACAGGATTAAATGTAAGCATTTGCTGTAAATAGAAATGCAAGTAGAAGAAAAAAGTCCCCTCATTTGATGCATAGAATCAAAAAACGTGCGTTATTGTTTGAAAAGGCAGGATTTAACTGTGCCAAAATGATTTTCCACTGCCAGGCCTGAATCCCCTCCTTTTCCTCAGTAACTCTCCCTCGTAACTATGGCAACCCAGTCTTTTCCCGAGGAGGATTGCTCACAACGGCGTTAGCGTGAAGGAGCTCGTGATCCACCAATCACACGTCGCGCTCGCCTCTTCTGGTCCAGAGCATCTGTCACTCCCTCCGTCAGCTCACTTCCAGGACTCCCTCGGTTTGAAATCCCCCGCTGTTGTCAAACTCGTTTTGTCTCCTGTCTCAAAGTACAGGGATGCACCCATAACAACGGCAGTATTATAAGACATTTTAATTTTCTTTTTTCTTACGTTTCTCCTTGCTCAATCTCAAATAGCTGGCACGTCGACGGCACCATCTGTTGTAGTTCTTTCGCGGGATAACCGTTTCACACACACAGACAAAAAAAGTTTGGTTACTTTTGTAAAGCACTGGATTTAGAGAAATATTATTCAGAATTTGCTGTTCTAACATATGACCTTAAAATATACATAGTGACTGTACAGTTTTTATGTAGTTTATGGCTCACAGGTATAGTCATAATCAATAACTGTCTTCTCTGATTTATTGAATAAGGATGTTTCATTCTGTTCAGAGAACTCCGTTCTTTTTTTTTATTATCAACTTTTAATGCTTGTATCAGATGAGCCAGACTGCAAATATTAAAGAACTCAGAGTTTTTGCTGAACTTTGCGTTGTCATAGCCACAGACAAATGAGTCAAGGAACACTGAAGTGTTGTAGAACCGCCTGTAAGATGGCATCAGTTGACCTTTCACCCTCAGGTGTAATTACCCAAGATCAAACGTACAGTTTAGATGCAGAACTAATGCAGCATTTTCTCCTCTCTGCTGCTCGTATGGATCTCTGTGCACATGCTTCTACGCTGTGCTGAGGCGTAGCTTTGAGTGCCTGGAACAATCAGTGGGGGTGTGAGTTCTCCATGTTCGGCTCCCACTCAGCTGACTGCGGCAATGCGCCTGGTGGAGAGACAGAGGGTGTCCCTAATACTAAAGGAAAAGCCCCTAATCCTATGTTAGCGTCTCCCAGTTGACGGGAGAGGGGGACCCGCAAGGTCCTGTACCCTCGAAGTAGCGTCTGGTGTTATTGTTTGTCCCCTGCTGGATTCAAAGCCGCCACAACCCCCCCGGCATCGCCAGTGCGCACACAATCACCACTGTGTTGGGATTCCAGGTATAGCAAGCCCAGCCTGGGTGTGTGTGTGTGTGTGTGTGCTCTCACAGCAGCACTGACACTGGTCTTTGTTTGGGGAGCAAAAAAAAGCTGATTAGCAGGGCGACAATAAAGAGAGGAGCGGGCTGGCAGACACTATGGGAAAGAACGAGTGGGAGGGAACGAGAGGGAGAGTGGGTGGGATAACACGGCGGTTAAGGGGGGGTGTTTTGGTGAAAGTATTTGTTTCAGCTGCTATTTTCAGTTTGGCCCCTCTCGCTGCTCGTAACCTTGGATATCTAGATCACACCGACAGCCCCCCATCGGACGCCCACTACGCCCCATATGCTCAAAGTAAATGAAGGTGAGGAAGAAAAGAAAGGAGGCAGACAGGGATGGAGAAGCCTCAGCTATTATGGTAAGTCAGCTTCCCCATCTCATGCGTCGGTAAGGAGGCAGGGATTTACCCTCTTTTACAGATTTAAGGAAAAAAGAGAAGCACAGGAGGGAAGGGATGGGGAGGGCGAGAGGGCAGCAGAGGGGATTTGGAGTGTGTCCTCTCTGTAGCGTGAGCGCTTTGTTTACTCACTATGTAGACTACGCTCTCCTTATCGAACCTCCTGCCATCCTTTCCCCTCCGCTCACCTCTTTACCCTCCTGTCCAACCCTCACCCTGATGTGCATCGACCACAGAGCGGAAGGAGCCCAGAAACTCCCACCGCTTGCAATTTTTCCTCCCCACTCCGTCACCTGAGCCAATGGCTCCTTGCACTTTACTCCGGTTGGGATGGAAGTTTGTGAGGCTGAGATAGCAGCTCACTGACAGGCTGAATAGATGACTGACTGGCTGGCTACTTGGCTGCCTGGCCACTTTCATCTCAGGTTTCAGTTTTCGTTATTGGGAGGCGAGAAAGAAAGAGGCAAAGAACTTGAGCATGGCTGTGGAAGAGGGTGCAGCCTTTCTTGCCGGAGTAAGTAGTGCTATTATTGATAGTTAGGTTTATATTTTGAATATATTTTGTGATATTTATTTGTTGTATTTTGGCTTGATGTTAGAGAAATACTTACACTATTAGAATTGCAAAAGATGGGAATGCTGATATGCAAAAGCTACCAGGACTCTTAGTGGTGGTTGTGAGCGTGGAACTGCATCTGATCTGATAAACAGTGCAACATTATGCGAAAAAAACATTTTTATTTCTAGTTTTCATATAAGTGAAAAAGATGCAAGTATATTTTAAGAGAATGGCTTGACTATTTATTTATTTAGTAGGCATACATGCTTTTAGGCAGCTCTTGTTTTATTTTTTTCTGCTGTGCTCAAAAACTACTCAAGTTGTTTTTTTCTGCTTCCATGCTCAGCTACATATAAACATCAGCCATCTGCTTTATATTTATCTCTCCACAAGAAATTTAATAAAACATATTTATCTACCATAAACCATAAATTGGTTTAGATTGGAAGCACTGTCTATTTTCTGCACTGAGGAATCCACCAGCAGTATTTTAAGATGTTACCACATTTGCACTTGTAACTTAAGGCTGAATTATAATTTTAATATCCCCATGTGAGCATGACGCCACCAGGACCATGTTGGCTTTCTCTGTATGCATCCTGCTGCTCACTGAAGGCCTCAGAGGTTTGTTCGATAACATTAGTTGGTCATCTGAAAATGGAAAGAATATGGCAAAACTGCCTGCCAAGTCTTGTGCTGTCAATGTCAATGTCAAATTTATTTATATAGCACTTTAAAAACAGGTTCCAAACTGCACCAAAGTGCTGCACAAAAACGATAATAAAATAAGTTGATGGAAAAAAAAATCGCAACAGAAGAGTTACAGTATCAATCCTCAATAAAACGTCAAAGAATAAAAATGAGTTTGTCATTGTTCAAAAGGAAGCTTCATGGTGTCATGTTAACAATTTGCTGTACATCAACTAGGGAACAAATATAGCAGAAGCTGCTTTGATCACATTAGGCCAAAGTTGATCTTTGGTGGATGCATGTAGTTTTTTTTAAGGTTTTGTTGGCTCTAGTGACCTTTATTTGCAAGTAGTTCAACAGGAAAGAGGGTAATGAGAGAGGGGGAAGACATGCGGCAAATGTCACCAGGCTGGGGATCGAACCTGTGACTACTGCCATGAGGACTAAGGCCTCAGTGTGTGGGTCGTGCTTTGCCTCTGCGCCACCACAGCACCCCGATGCATGTAGTCTTATTTGAAGACTCTCACTCACCATATCCCTTTGGGAAACCCGATCTCTATAACGAAACACAATGGTAAAAGCATCATGCTGTGGGAAAGCCAAATATTGTTTTCCTTGCACTTAGGAATATGCACTGAAAAAGTCCAAGGGTGCATAGTTTTACTTTGCCCTTTTTTTTCATAGAGGCCCCAAAAACATCCTCCGGTGTAAACATGTCAACAGCCATTAATTCTTTAACAGGCTCATCGTATTTAACCTTGGGAGACAGATTCTATGAGAATCTGTTCAAGTTAATGAATTTGTTTTGCTTCACCTCCTGTGGTAAAGTGACTGCTGCTGTGAGGGAGTGTTTTGGCGCTGCTGGCCGCTGCGGCCCTCATCCTCATCCCACTGGCTTTGTGCTCCCAGCTCTGAGTTTTGTGCTGTCAGGAGAGCAGAGGATCAAGTTAAACAATACAGCTGCTGCTGGTCTTGCTCTTCTCCTCTAAGCTCCCACTGAGCCCATAGTGATGACATCAGTGTGTGCTTCTTTTTGTGCTGCTATCTCCATGCAGGTTAACAACATAAAGAGAGCTTGAAGACTTTTGCAATAACATATCTTTATTCTTTTTAATGTGACAGTGGGTGCACATGTTCTGATTCGTTTGTACTTTGCTATGTGCCGAAGTGACATCAAGGAAGCGATGCCGCCCAGGAATCTGACTTTAAACGGACTGAATATCCAGCATATCTGTGCTAGAATATCTAAGAAATTGCAAAATGTGATTAAATTAAGCTTTAACGATAAAGTCAGCTTGGGCTCTTTCAGCATGAAGTTTGAATGTTCTCCAGAAAGCGTGGTTCTTCAATGAACCGCTGACATTCCCAGCGAAAACTAAAACACTGTCTGTGAAGCATTAAAGTTCAGAGTAAACCGCAAAAATCCAACTGGATTGCTTCCTCGTCTAGTTTTTCTTCTGAGACACATTCACAGACAGCGGCCACTAAACAGAGAATGCAAAGGGCTGAGCTTTTCCTGCATTGTGGCTGTTTTGAGTGCAGCTTGAAGACAGCACATGTAATTTATCGCCCGTGTGTCAGATTTGTGTCCCTCATCCTCACCCATCCAGCTAACACTAGATTAATTCTCTCCATCAGGCTTAACCTCGATTTTAATGGCCCAGTTTCCTATGACGTTTGATCTGTCGGCGCCCAATGACGTTCCTTTGCTTTACGTTCCTGTCGCGTGTAATTCCTCATTCACAAAGACCTTCACGTCCCTTATTCTGGACAGAACGTAGACCTTGAAGTTAGTCTCAGAGATTATCTAGAGGCTTCTGTGCATAATTGAACAAAAGCAGTGTTGTGCTTGTGCGTAAAATCTGCTTACTCTGTTTAAAGATTTGTTGGCAGTTGCATGATATATAAATAAAATTTCAAAAACACTTGAGGATCTCATAAAAAAAATAGCTTAGCAAGTGTTCTCAGACGCTTTCACTTACATAGCTTTTCAATACTCATAAAGTATGTTCTGCTATTTCTGTGATTAAAGTGTAGTACATGTTACTACAAAAAAAAAAACACAGGTTTTGTCTTGCATCTAAAAATCATACAGCACTGCGATGTGTAAGTTTAGATGCTAGTAGGTAGCAGGTTTGTTGCCTTGCAGCAACAAAGCCTCAGTAGGTCACACACCTGGACCCTAAACTCAGGCTGTATCATAACAAACACGTATTTCAATTTCTGTAAAACATTGGATATCTGTTTGGGTTTTATTATGACGTGAAAAACCAACAGATAAAAATACTTACATTAGGTTACAGACATTACTGTGGGAGAAAAGATGTCACATGGAGAAATGGTAATTTTTGTAGAAAAGTTACGGAAACTAGACTTTTTCTTTGCTTGAAGCAAAAATGTTTACTTTATCTCACCTTAATAATAATAAGAAAGAGAAAAGAATAGATACAACAAACTAATTGGATGCTTTGGACTTACTTTGCTGTTTCAGGGTAAGTAATCTGGAGCAACTAATACACTAATTACAAATGCTTCCTATCTCTGTCTGCTTTTGCTGCTTGCTTCATAAAGGAACATTTTACTGAGCAAATGTAAGTGTTGCCATGGAAATATGACATGCACTTAAAAGTCTGAGAGAACCTTGAAATTTTTGGCTCAGTTTTTTTTTTAGTTAAATCAGATTGTATAAGCATTATCTGAACCCATTCAGCAGACACATCAATTCTCCTTTTAACTAGTCAATGTTCAAGTGAGAAAGTATTTCATGAGAAATATTATAAGTTTCTCCATTGCATTTAAAACGTCCATAAAATAACGCTAACATAAAGAAGGGGAACAAATGGAAAGACAACCCGTCTTGCTTAGTCTAGCTTTGTCATCAGAGTCACATTATTTCCATTCTGTTAGGGAAAAACTTGTTCTGTTAATTGCGCAGATATCAACATGTAGACATCTTAACAGGACAATAAAAGTCCAGAGAGTTTACCTCAGCAAATGTGTGGATGTGTGTGGTGACAGCATGGTGGCATTAAGCTGAACTGGAGACAAAATGTTTCCAAAAGGACAATTCGAAGGTCACTACAACTTGCAGCTCAATGTCCATGACTTTCAGAAGACTTTATTTTCACACCTTGTGACTGTGAGTTCTGCTCTCACAGTCATACACGTTCTGATGAGAAACCTCATGAGAATGAAACCACCTTTTCAAATGTTTGTCAAAAATAACAAGCTTTGTTGAATTTTAGAAGGCTATATGATGGAGTAGTCTCTGTTGCACATGTTTTGATAGGGGTAACAGAGTAAAAAGGGGTTAGAGACAAAAGCAAGCCTGACTTTTCTTTCAGACTTTTAGTTGAAAAAACAAAAACAAAGCAGTATTCATTCAAGTTTGTAGTTATACCATGACAAAAGGAGGTATAAATGTTGTTCAATTGCTCTGTTTTCCCTCAATGGAGAAACTATCTGAGCCACAGTGTAATTAATTATGTATGTAGGGTAGAAAGGGGCATTTGACATTACTGAGATTTCAGTCAATGCCGCATTTCTTCCACTTATCGTCTTCTAGCTGCAGTCTCGATGAAAACATGTTTTGTTTTGGCTTTATTGATCGCTTCTGAACCACTCATATATTTAAATGTTAGAGGGTTTTATTGTTGACATGATCGCCACTCAGGCCTGAATCCTGACTTTTCTCACAGCCGTGAGAGCAGAGACATCATTAGCGATCCATCAAACCGTCCTCTGAGAGTTGAGGATGTGGAAAAAAGGAAGAACAAACGTGTACATGCCAGCTGATGGTCTGCAGCAATATGACATTTGGCTTAATGGTTTCTTGTAATCAGGAAATGACTGGTTCCCGTTAGCGTGGCTTCATTTGCCATTAATTTGCGTGTCTGCCCATGAACAGACGAGCAGCAATATTTTTCCTCCTGTTCTTTTATTTACAGATTGTTAGTGGAAAACTCTGACGCTGGATGTTTTGCGTGCTCACAATTTGGCTCTGAGCCACTGTTATTTCAGGACAAACTTAGAAGAAAGGGAGGAGGAGGAGGATAGAGCGTTGGATTGTCCAGTTTGGCCCCGCTGAGTTTCTTCCAAGTGTCTCTGGGTGTGAGGCTAAATTTAGCAGGTCTGGACCTTTTGATAATTCAGAGGAATTTGGACTTTAAGCTCCTGTTATAAAGGAGCTTTTCCCCCCGTCCTGATCTCAGCAACTCCGCTGCTGAGTTTTACAAAATGCTCCTTGCAATGCTGCTGCTAAGAAGAGGGAAAAAAAATGTGCAGAGTTTGCTTTGTGTCATTTCATGTCAAATCTAATGTCCTGGGAGCCAGCATAGATACAGACAAGAAGTGCAACCTTTGATTCCTTTTTTAGCCTTCTCCATGTCTTTGTTTTGTTCCAGCTCTCTTCTCCTCTTCCATACCCCCTCGTACTCTCCACATTTGTTAAACAGGGGTGCGAACATGCTTACCTCATCATTTTTTTGGTGTGCAAAGCCCTATTTCTGTATTGGGATAAAGGACAGCCAAGCAGACTAGAGGGTGCGCTGCTCTTCGTAGCACAGTGACTGTTTCGCTGGAGAACTGCGTGGAAAAGAGGAGGGCTCTGTGGCAGCTGGGAGGACCACCCGGTCGCTGAACTTCCGACGCTGGGGAATCACAGACATTTGGATGGAGGAAAGCTGAAATAACAGATAGTGTGGGATCTTATGGCGGACTGTTGAGATGGCAGGATGTGGAGGACTTCTTAAAATGTGATATGAAATGCTAGCTGGTGGACACAAATGGATTCCTTTACCGTGACTATCTGTGGATGCTGACTTTGGGTTTTTTGCCTTCGTCAAGATGCCATTAAATCCCTGAGAAATAATGTCAGAGTTCTACCTGGTACAGTGATGCTTCTGCTTTTGTTTTCTGAATATATTTTTTCCAACTGAGTCAGTTGGATATTTACCTCGCATCACTCTTCTTTTGTTCTTGTTGTTTCTTTTTTTGACTTTCTTTTTTTTTTTTCCTGTTTTCTCCAGTCTGACAGTAATGCTAGTTACCTGCGAGCTGCCCGGGCGGGGAACCTTGAAAAAGTCCTTGACTACCTCAAGTCTGGAGTTGAGATTAATATTTGCAATCAGGTATGTTTTACTAAAATGCCAGCCTTCGTCCAAATGTCTGATTTCATCTGTAAAGAAAAGATAAAACAGACTGTGCAGGTCTAACTATTCAAAATAATGTTTCTCTCCCAGAATGGCCTAAACGCTCTTCATCTGGCCTCCAAAGAGGGACATGTAGAGGTTGTTGCTGAGCTGCTGAAGCTCGGAGCCACTGTGGATGCAGCCACAAAGGTAAGGCGCGCCCAGCCTCGCATGAAAGTGGGCAAAACATGGCCGCCTTTGTTAGAGTTCAAAGCAGAATCTCTAATTAATGAGGCCCTAGGGATTTCCTCTGCCAAGAGGAACATTTATATCATTATGCATATTCAGTGTGATCAGTTGGATTAAAAGGTACATGGCTGTGGAAAAAGTATTTCTACTGGGGTTTTTTTGTTTGTGTTTTGACACAAACATTTCTGATCATAAAAAAAAATGGCTGTCAGATGCAAATAATCTAAGCAAATACAAAATGCAGTTTCAACTTACAAAATCATGAAGTTACAGTATTTAGTCACATTTCAGAAAGCTGAAACCATTTACTACCAGATCTGTAGGATCAATAAATCAGTTAATTAAGACCAGTCTGACTGCATGAAGTGGGTAATAGATGTTTATCAGTCTGGAAAGTGTTACAAAGCCATTTCTGAGGACTCTGGTGAACCACAGTGAAAGCTATAACAAATGGAGAAAACATGGCACATGGGACATTGGTGAACTTACCAAACTTACTCCAAGACTGCATCGACGATTCATCCAGGAGGTCAGAAATGAATCCAAAACATAGAAAAAACATGTCTTACTTTCCTCGTTTAAGGGTCAGCATTTGTGATTCAGCAATAAGTAAGAGATGGAAGAAATGCCATGCAATGGAGAACTCCGAGACAAAAACCACTGCTGACCAAGAGAAAAACTCACAAAGGCTTGTCTCAAATTTACCAAAAAACATCCTGATGATCCCCTAGACTTTTTGGGAAAAGTGTAACGTAACTATAGAAATATGAGAGGGCAGAAATTAGAGTATACTGCACCAGGATGTGGAAAACTTAATGTAACTGATTTAACAGTGAATTTCATTTCACCATAAATTGTCCAGATTTGACCTTACTCTCACACAAATTTAGCTTTTGTAACAGAATACTCAAGCAACACCAGCTGTAAATGGCTCAAAAACACAAAATCAAAGTGTAGACTTTAGTCCATGACCTTAAACAGGCTGCTGATGTTTAAAAACCCTCTAATGTGGCTGAAATAAAAAAAAAATGTCAAGAAGAGTGAGGCAATATTTCCTCTACAGAGATATGAAAGATTCATTGCCAGCTATTACATGGTAACTATTTTCACCAAGGGTTTCAGAAGCAGCTGCTAGTTTTCACATGAAGTCGGATTGGTTTGACGTCTTCCTAGAGCAAATGAAGTCATTTAAAAACTGCTTTTTGTATTTATTTGGGTTGCCTGTCTGACATTACAGCTTGTTTATTTGAAACATTTAAGTGAGCCCCAAAAAAACAACAGAATAAAAACCGTAACAGGAAAAATAGATTTCCATACCACTGCATAAAGCAAGTCAAACAAAAGGAGCGGAGGCAGGATACTTTATATGCTGCATAAATAGATATCCTAGACTCAAAAAGATATCACATCACTATTCTGACGTGGAAAAGGGTTCAGAAGCGGAGCCAACGGAAACATTATTCACATTTGTACCTTGAAGGCTTTTTATTCCCATATTGTCGACTGGTTCGGTGTCTCTGCCCCAGGCCACTCGCCTGGTGCTGACATAAACATGAGACGCAATAAAATATTTAAGATCAAGGAGAAAATCTCCAATTAAAATATCTCTGTACGTGACCCTGAGGATTCTTAGGGATTAGTTTGGATGCTGCGTGCATCTTAATGTCATCAGATGTTAGGATTTGGCTCAGCTTTTGTGGGCAGTAGAGAGGATACCTTGATTTAGAGATTTCTGATGTTGTGTGTAGCCAGCCTTCTGACATTGTTTTGCTCTATTAGGGGAGAAAATACAATGTCGTGCTCGACTTTGATTCATTCAGTAATGCATGCCATACTTTTCAGTCTTTGTATTTGCAAAAACAATGTCTACAATGTATTCTTTCCACTATTTCTGCAATTATATGTTGCTCTAAATTGATTTTCCTCTCTCCTGTGGGATTGCAGTAAAATACATTGAAGCTTGTAGTTTTAATGGCATTTCAAGTGGTCAAGTCACTACCTATAACTTGTCACTCGTACCTTTTCTGAGTCTGCTTTGAATATCAGATGTGTGCTTAATTTCAATCACTATTTTGTCACAAGCACATTCCATATCATATAGCCAGAGGACAATGTGAGGGTCAGCCCTGCCTTCACTCTGACCTGGACTCATTCGTAGAAGGTTGGTGAGGTTTTATTTTTAGGCCAGCTCTCATTTATGTGTGGGATGTCGGGATCGGAAGTGACACATTGTTGGCAGTGCGGCCAGGGGGATGCCAGAGTCCCCAAATACCAGTTCAAGCATGTGATTGGTTGGGATGGGAATTACTAGATCACATGTATGCGACCTATGGTGACAAAGAGCAAAAATGGTCGGACAGGTGGGCCAGAGCTTAACATGCATTCCCTTGGCTGTTGTGTGTAATCCAGAAAGGAAACACTGCTCTGCACATAGCCTCACTGGCTGGCCAGGCGGAAGTCGTCAAAGAGCTGGTTACCAATGGAGCCAACGTCAACGCACAATCTCAGGTGGGACACACACGCAAACATTCGCCTACAGATAAAAATTTAAAAAAAGAAACTAAGGTGCTCCTGCTCCGTTGACCTGAAGCCAATATAATGTAATCACATTTTCAGTGATGCACACGTTTGTTGGGCCTGATAGTGTATCAGGCAGTCAGTGACATTGTGGGAATCACTCAGCGGAAAGGATTTTACTGACAGTAGGTGGCAAATTGCCAACTAGGCCTCTGCGGAAAACTGCTGTCCGTGCATTTTACATTTAACTCTTTCAGATCAAGGTGAGAAGTGACGAGAAGTCTGACTGCTTCTCTTGAAGCAGGGGTCTCCAGCTCCCTGCTTGAGAGACACCGTGCAGCAGCTTTTAAATGCACCCCTGTTCCAGAAACACCTGGACAAAATGAATGGCTCATTACCACACCTCCGCAGTACTTTAATGGCATGTTAAAGAGGCTTTTTTGTTATTTTATTGAAGCATGCTAAAGCATGAATGCATCTAATAGTTGCAGGACAGTGTCTCTTAAGAACTGGGGTTGGACATTCCTTCGTTACAGCAGATAGATCCAAAAGCAACACATGAGTATTACCTTAAGAGTGTTTGTGAGGATGTTGTTTTGGCTTGAATTTGGTCACTGATGATGATATTTTTCTGAAATGAATTATTTGGTTGAAGATCCAGTGATCTTGAACAAGTCCCTTGTGTTGACCAGTGTGTGACTGTAACTGCTTGTGTGCCTGTGTTTTTTTGACTCTGGGCTGTGCAGAATGGCTTCACCCCTCTCTACATGGCGGCGCAGGAGAACCACCTGGAGGTGGTGCGGTTCCTTCTGGAGAACAACGCCAGCCAGAGCATCGCCACCGAGGTAAACGTGTGTGCGTACGTTCTACTCGCACACCGGTTTGGTGGTGTGTTTCTGTGCCAATGCTGTCGTACAGTTCGTCTCCATGCGTTCGCCTCAGTCACTTGTGGTCTTTACAGCTGTTGTACTAACCACGTTCCTCTCCTCCTTTTGTTTCCTCCCCCTCCTCCCTTTTCTTGTCCCGCCCCCACCCACTCGCTCCACACCTTCCTGTGTCTCCTTCTGTCCCTCCATCCTCTCGGCTGTTTGCTGCCATGGTGTCTCACATCATCACTTGTTTCCTCCTGTTCCCACTCCCTCTCTGTCCCCACCTCCACCTCCTCCTCTCTTCGTGAGGGCCATGGCAGAGCCTCATTGATTGGTAGTGTATGTTGGTGGAGGCAGAGTGACCTTGAGTCGGTCACAAGACGTGGTCGGCTCCGCTTGCTGCCTCTCCTCCACCGCTGCTGCCGTGATTTAACGCCACTCAGTCTGTGGGACTCAAACACACAAACACACAAACAGTGATAGGTAGCTGCTAGTGCTAATGCAGAAGGCAGTATACAGCTACATGCTACAAAATGGGACATCCCTCTGACTTATATAACACACACACACACACACACACATCCTGATAGGTATATACTTAAAAGAACCATTGAATCAGCTCTATTTGTGTAACATATCTGATGATCCAATTATGCTATATTTGAAGAAAGTTAGCAAATAATGAAAAATCCAGCTTCTTGATTTGCTGGAAAGTATTATAGTTCATTAATTATGGATTTTTCTTCCCATCAGAGCTTTGCAGGATTAATGTGAAATATGTCACCACCAGTTGTAATCATTGGAGGGCTTTTATAGAATTGGTTCAAATTTTTTAAACTGAGGTTCTGTGAAGTTATCAGTAAGGATTTCTGTACCTGTGGTAGAAATATTTCAAATGGCCCCAGGTTTGTAGAAATTGTTTGCTGTGGGCGTAGGCGTCAGACGGACTGCCATTTGTTTAAGTTAAATAAACTCATTGTGACAACATTGAATTACTCTGAATGCAATGCTATATTAAATGATTACACAATCATGAGAGACAGTTATTCAGTTTTCTTAGTAGAGTAAGATCTTATCCTGGTGGAGAATGAAACTGTTATGTATCTATAGGCAACAGATTGCATCTTCCTGTACTTTGGGGATCTTGTTGTTGCTTTTTTTTAATCGCAGTTGATCAGGCAGTAGTCTCCACCAACATAATTTTAACAACATAAACCTTGTTCAACTATGCTAAAATGAATGAAAAAGTAAAATCAGTGACAGATAAAAAAAATTTGATGCATCTAAACCACGCAGAACACAAGATGTGCAGTTAATATCCACCAACCAGCTACACTCGCCTCCAGTGTTCACTTTTCTGCAAGTGAATGCATCCTTTGTGGAAAAGAGCATTAGACACCACTCACTATAGTTTGATGTCTTTCAATTAAGGGTTAGAGGAAATGTTTTCAATAATGACTTCATAAAACCTCATTTCAAAAAATCCCAACTATTCCGACACTCTAAATATAAAGTCTGTCTTTTGAACAAATCAAGCTCGACTTCATTTGTTGAACTTATATTTTGTGTCTCTTTGCCCTGCACTCAAACAGCAAGTCAGACATGTAAAAATGTGCAAGCAACATCTCTACATATTCTGCTCTAAAACCTGCTTCACGACCATCAACCTGCCACTCTTCATTCATTCCATCTCTAAGTGAACCATTTATCTGTTTGGCATTGGTGACCTTCTCTGTCCCCCCGTGTGCAGGATGGCTTCACCCCTCTGGCGGTGGCCCTCCAGCAGGGCCATGACCAGGTGGTCTCCCTGCTGCTGGAGAACGATACAAAGGGCAAGGTGCGTCTGCCTGCCCTGCACATCGCCGCACGCAAGGACGACACCAAGGCCGCGGCCCTGCTCCTGCAGAACGACCACAACGCCGATGTGGAGTCCAAGGTGAGCACTGGGGAAGTTCAGCTCTGATCCCTGTCCTTCAGTCGGCTGGTTAATGTCAGATTTTTGTTTGAACTCAAATGACTTTGCATTTTTCTATTTGTTTCATTTCTTGCTGTCTTTTCTTTCTTGTTATTGGAATTTGTTGCAATTATTTATATTATTTTTACTTCTGGCAAAAAGGAGAAAGAAGTGAAGTTATTTTGAGGAAACTTGATTACTGATTGGGACACTGATTTGCTATCTGTTTTGGTGTTAACTAATACAAGACAATAAGTGCGATAATAGTCTTTTTTTAATTTTATGTGTTCATATAGTTTTTTAAAAAAAAACCTACTAATGGCATTACAAACCATCAGATAACTAATAGTTTATACCATCAATGTTCTCGACCTTTTGGATGCATGGCAGCCATATTGGATGCTGAATTTAGGATGACGTAAGAATGTCTGATTGTCCCAATCAAGATTTCCGACTTCAGGTGGAGCTTTTGTTGTATTTCAAACCGAAATTTAGAAAATCCGACCTCCAAGCACATAAAATGCATCCTAGGTACATTACTTTGCAAAGATTTCAAGTTATCCCTCTTTTTTGTACTTTGTTTTATTTTGTTTATAGTCATCTTGATTAAAAAAAACTATTCAAATGTTTTGAAAGCGCTATAAATTCAGCACAATTCTGCAGGTATATTATTGTAAGCTACTGTTCTCAAGCCTGAAATCTTATGAAAATTTGACTCAAGGTACATTATCTCTCACTGAGCTCCTACCCTCCTCTTTGCCTCTTTTGCTTTTTTTTTTTTTCTCACTAACTGCCCATTCTCTCTTTTTTTGGCTGACTCTGTAGATGATGGTGAATAGAACAACAGAGGTACACACATATATCTGTACATTATGTAGTTTCCTCATTACAGTTCATAAAAACAAATAAAAAAACTAATTCAGTGCCCCCGACCTGATGCAGTTGTGTTTCTGCAGCCCTATATTATATCCCTCCGTTCTCCATCTTAGCTCATGTCTTCCTCCTCTTCATTGCTTCATTATGGTGTATACCTCAAATCATGAAGAAGAGTCAAAGTAAAAAAGCATGTTTATACCAAAATGTAAAAGAAAAAGTAAAATCTGGAGCTAGAGGTTTGGGTATCAAGGTTTTCCTTGATTTAAATGGTTTCATGGTGTCCAAAAATGTCCAAGGTTTCTCTTTTTGGCAAATGATTTGTGAATGTTGACAGAAATGTTGTCTTAATGTGTCCATGAAACTGATTAACATGATAACCAGTGACCGCATGAGAAGTGGTTATCATCCACTGAAAAGCTGCAGTTTGTCTATAACCTGCATGGCAATCCCTATAAGCTGTAAAATGTCTCGGTCTTCAGCATACAGTGCCTCGCAAAAGGATTCGCTGAACCTTTTCACACTTTCAATGCAATTTATTGCAGTTTTATGTGATGAACCAGCACATCCTTTAAAAACCCAAAATGTAATGCAACCACCACCACCTGGTTTCACTGTGCAGTTAATTGCCACACATCTTGGTTTGCATGTTTGCTGAAAAGTTCCTGGCGCCACATGGCTCATGGTAAACTACAAACAGGACATCAAGACTTTTTTAACAACAGATTCGTATTTTACAAAGACTGATCTGCTCATAATTGAAATATCAACTATATTTATTTTGAGATTGATTACATAGAGGCAGAACGTACAGTAGTTATATAGGTGTATATCACACTTCCCATATTTTCATCTGCTTAAAAACCTTGAAAACCAATGATCATTCTTCCACTTCACAATCCTGCTCTGTTATGTCTTGGTCTATCAAATACAATCCAGAAGAAATATACTGATGTTTCTGCTCATAAAACAACAAAACGGTCAAAGGATATGGATACTTTCGCAAGGCACTGCTCCTCTAGTCCTAAATTCGTCCACTTGAAGCATTTTGCATGGGACCAAAGCAGCAAACATGACACGGCTTCTGCGTCACACCAAAGCCAGGTGGCCACCTCCTGTGTGTGCCTGTTTTGCTTGGTTTTATTTCTGCCATTGGTAGGCCTGACAGTCATCTGGTATGATTCACCCAAAAATGCCTTTGCTGACCCAAAGCTTGAGCATTGTGGTAAACAAATGTGCATAACGTTCAGATTGATGAAGGGCTTATGATGGTTCTATCAATTTATGACTGACTCACAATTTTTTTAAGGATCAGATGACAGTTCCATGTTTAAATATCAATTAAAAACATTTCAAATTGATTGCAACTGTACTGTTGCAATCAATTTGATTTTAGTACCTAAAAATCTGATTTTAGTACCTAAAACTCTATGTGCGAGATTCCCTCAGTAATTTTCTTGCCAGTTTTTTTTTTGTTTTTGTTTGTTTTTTGTTTTTTTTCTGGCTTTATCAGCAGTTTTAACTAACAATGTAATCCTACATGATGCCTGCCATTTAAAATGTAAAGAACTGGATTTGTAGTTCATTTCTAGTGTAGTGGTTTTCAACAGTAAAATGGTCAGAATGTCAAAAAGTTTAATCAGTCACTCAAACTTTATTTATAGAGCACCTGTCATAAACATGGATTTATAGATGTTAAAACAGAAGGATGGACATAAAACCACCAGGGGCGTGCATTCACAATGATCTAATTACTTAGACAAAACAAATAATAATTGATAATACATGATAATAAGTTGATGTAGATAAAACAGCAATAGGTAATGAGGAAAATGAGGAAATATAAAAACTGGGGTTTATTTTTGAAATAATTTTCTTTTCACTCAAGAAAATTCTAAAACACTTCAAGCTCTGCTTTAGATTTTATACCATCAGCTCTTAAAGACGCATATCTATGAGAGGGAAGGCGCTAATATTGATTAGCATGTAGCTGGACCCATGTGTAATGCATCTGTACAGACTTTCTCTTAGAGAAAACGTCAAGTGTTAGTGATCATGAATTTGTCCTTGTTTAATGTAGACAAAGGCTGAGATCCTGACTTCTTTGGAATATTTGGTTGAATTATTTTCTAACACAATGCATCTGTTTGTCTGGTTGTGTTTTTTTCCCCCCCTCAACCCTCAGAGCGGCTTCACTCCCCTGCACATCGCAGCTCATTATGGCAACATTAACGTGGCCACGTTGCTGCTTAACCGAGGGGCTGCTGTGGACTTCATGGCTCGAGTGAGTTTATTCTGCCCTCTGCTGTCTGGTGGAAGTATTACCAACTTTTACCAACTTTCAGTAGAGAGACAAGCAAGCTCAGGCAACAGAGTAACAGAGAAATTCTTTTCATTTCTAAATGTTTACTTTGTTAACAATATTGAATGCCAAATGGAAATAAGACCCACTGGATCAGAAAAAGCTAACTATAAACCAAAAGGTCGTCTTTACCACTTTGATACAACATGGATCACACTATAGTGGCTATGACAAAATCAAACTCTACCTCTTTTATGGCCTTTTTGCATTTCTTGTATATTTTATAGGTTTTACTCTGTACAATTACATTTCATTACGTCAAATACACTTGCTTAGTTCCTCCAAAATAATCCTATAAATATTTTCCACAGCAACACTATTAGATCTGAGGGCAAGTGCAACCAATTCCTCTGCCTCATCAGATGTTGCCTGCACCATATTTAATAGGGGCCTAATTACTGGCTGTATTAAGAGGTTGCTGGTGTTTGTGCTGATTTTGACACTGATTACACATCTACAACGTCTTGCCAGAGCAGAAGGGATAGTTAGAATCACCCAAGGAAGAGACTCACCAGATGTTTGTTTTTTTAATTTACACCATTTATTTTCACTAAGGGTTGGCCTATGGTTGTTTAATTGCTGGTTAAATGAGAAATGGCTACTGATTAGATGCTTTAATTACAGTTTTATTCAACTGGTGCTGTTGGTCAATCAGAGGTAAATCAATTTGTGGTTAAATATTTATAGAAACATTCCTATTTTTCTATTAGAACGACATTACTCCGCTTCATGTGGCATCGAAAAGGGGCAACAGCAACATGGTGAAGTTACTACTAGACAGAGGGTCCAAAATAGATGCAAAGACCAAGGTGGGATTATACTTTCTTTCCATAAAAATAGTACATTTATCCTTGAGAGACCCTGTAATGTATAATAAAGGGGATGAATATTTATGGAGTTATATGTTTTCAGGATGGTCTGACGCCTCTTCACTGTGGAGCGAGGAGCGGGCACGAACAGGTGGTAGAAATCCTTTTGGACCGAGGAGCGCCCATCCTGTCCAAGACCAAGGTAGCTACCTAAACGATAACTTTGTGAGCCGATGCTTTGCTCGTTAAAGGAAGGGGTCACAAAGACATCACAATTGTTCTTGGCTGTTAGAAATAAGGTCTCAGTAAGTCATACCTTCATCAATAACACTGACACGTTTGTTTCAATCAGCTCCTCTAATCACACAGAGTGATTTGAAATCTGTTATCCAATCAGTCAGCAGAACTGTTGCTGTAGTGTTGTCGCATTGTCTCCATAACGTCTGTGCGACTTCTCCAGAACAGCCTGTCCTCGCTGCGTAAACCCTGCCGTTTGACCGCGCAGGACCACCAGTGTAACAACATAGACATTGTTGTAATGACCTCGTTATAACAATGCTTCTGTAACAGCAACTTCCTTCGCAGTTTTACCTGTACAAGCGCACGGCTGTGTCCTAACTGCCTGTGTCTGTCTGTCCACCTGTGTACGTGTCTGTCTGCGTGTGTCTGTTTTTTTTTCTTTTCTCTCTCTCTCTCTTTGTCTGGATCTCTCCGTCTCCTCCCCTCTCCTTCTCTGTTCTCTTTGCCTCTTTCCGATGCCTTGTAGAACGGCCTGTCGCCGCTGCACATGGCCACTCAGGGGGACCACCTGAACTGCGTCCAGCTCCTGCTGCAGCACGACGTGCCGGTGGACGACGTCACCAACGACTACCTGACGGCGCTGCATGTCGCCGCGCACTGCGGGCACTACAAGGTGGCCAAGCTCATTGTGGACAAGAAGGCCAATCCGAATGCAAAAGCTCTGGTACGGTCAATGTTGGAGCAAACAATGTTCAAAATGGGTTAATATGACTGTTGAATTTTAGGTTGTGAACCAAAAACAAATTATTTTGATGCATTCTCTTTATCTGAGATGACAGTCCAGGCCAAATAGTTGAATCATAAACCCAACTTGGTGTTTCAATTGAACATTGATCACATATATGTATCAATAGTTTTAGAAGACCTCCTGAAGGGTCTTTGAAAAAGTCTTAACTTCAGTTGTTTTTTGAAAATGGACCAGTTTAACTTCCCTTACGGACTGCCTAGAAAAGGTTCTCACATATCCAACCAGAATTAAGTCAGAAGCTGGTCGGTGGGTATAATAAGCAAATAGTTGAGCCATAACTTGTTAAGGGACATTTACCTAAATATGAATGCACCACATTAACGCCTGTGTGTATATTATACACAGGCATATAATATGCCTATTCATATAGCCCAAAATGAATTATATTGGTGTTGGTGGTATGTGTGCAGAATGTAAACCTGGAGCTGAAAGTCTAAGTAATATAAAAAAAATGTGGGTGGACTACTAGAGTTTCTGTTTAAATCAGCAATTTGTTGATGAGACAATCAAGGGAAAACTGGAAGAAAAAAGAGACTAAAAAAGGTTATTTAAGGTGCTTCCACTGTTGAACTTAAAACTTAAAAAAATAAACCTAGTGTTTTTCCTCACTCTTTACTCATCTCCAGCTGACCTTTTCACCACATTTATTTTCCTAAGTGGTCATTTGCTTTCTTCCTTTCATCAAATAAACAATCTCTTTTGTAACTGTAAAATGTCCAACATTGACTAGATGTCACTGTAGCATTAATTTTCTCCCTGTCTAGAACGGCTTCACTCCACTTCACATCGCTTGCAAGAAGAACAGAGTAAAAGTGATGGAGCTTTTGCTGAAGCACGGGGCGTCCATACAGGCCGTAACAGAGGTACACCAAGCAGGAGCGTAGTTCTAACAAAATCTGATTTGTTTTGCTCTTCAAGCTTGACGTGTTTTACAGACAGACATTTGAATGGTTACTGTTTCCGTGCAGTCCGGCCTAACGCCGATCCACGTGGCAGCCTTCATGGGTCACGAGAACATCGTTCACGCACTGACACGCCATGGAGCGTCGCCCAACACCACCAACGTTGTGAGTGGATGATATCTAAATGATGCTGATTCTGGTTTTGTCCAACTTCGACTTGAAACACGTTGTGTTTGTGTCCTCTAGCGAGGGGAAACTGCTCTCCACATGGCGGCGAGGGCTGGACAGGCAGATGTAGTTCGTTATCTCCTGAAGAACGGAGCCAAGGTGGACACCAAGTCCAAGGTTAGTGCAAAGCGCCTCATTGTGATTCATTCCGTCCATTGAATAATGCTAATGGTCACCTCATCGCTCTGCGTATAGGACGACCAGACAGCGTTGCACATTTCCAGTCGGCTGGGAAAGGTTGACATCGTCCAGCAGCTGCTGCATTGTGGTGCTTCTGCCAACTCTGCCACCACTTCAGGTTACACGCCCCTTCACCTGGCCGCCCGCGAAGGGCACCAGGATGTCGCCTCCATGCTGCTGGAGAACGGTGCCTCACTTTCCTCCTCCACAAAGGTAAATCCCACAGAGGTCAGTTCAAACGCAGACACTCGGGAAACAGAAAGGAGGTCATCCTGTTTCAGTACCACACTTCCCCACTAGTAGGCCTCCAGGCTGCTTGTCCTGTTTTCTGTTCCACATCTAATTTCAATTCTGACAATTGTATTTTGGGGGGATTTGTAACATTAGGATTGTAACTGCACTGTTATTTAAAACTGTTCCTGGAGTTAATTATGATTTTTGGTTCTAGCTCAGCTCGCATATCCAAGTAGCAGAGATCAAGGTCAGAAAAAAGAGATGAGGAGAAGAATGAATGCAGCCGGTTTGTGGAAGTGTGCAATGTGTAGCTGGGGGGCGTTTTTAAAGGTCACCTCAATCGGTGGAGCAGATTAATGGAGGGTGAACCCCATGGTGGGCTCTTTCTCGCTAACACTTACTCACTCGGAACCTCTGGGGACTCCCACGAATACCGGGCAAGAAATGGATGCAGCTACATGTAAGAGAAGAGGAATTGGAGTTCAGAAACTACAAGTTAATTTGTGATGTTTACCGAGCAATTGTGTTAAGAGCAGCTTCTCAATCCAGCAGCCTGTCTTCTCTTTCACTGTGTGTGGAGGTCATGTGAATGCTGACTGTAGGCAGTCAGAAAGAAAGGAGGTCATGTGTTTCAGGGCAAGTGGGAATCTGTGGGAGTCCCACATTCCTTTGGAAAATATGACCAAATGTCTTTAAATATCTCCGCACACACACCCGCAGGAAGCCGAGTGCTGCTCATTTTGTAGCATATTTGGCTCACTATCTGAGGCATTTTTGATCCACTGTTTCTTTTGTGCGGTTAATTCTTTCTAACAGCAAAGCAGACACGAGCTTGATTATCGCTCTGGTCATAACAGGACAAAGAAAATCTCAAGTAGGTAGTAACTGTTTAGGGTTCTCTAATCATTTTGATGCTGTTTTTTACACAACAGCCAGTCACTTTTTAATGATCCATTTTACTTAAATGTGACGTTTTATGACCATTTTTGAAACATAATTCTTACATAAAATTGTGTGACCATTGATCTCCCTAATGAGACTATGCACTGTCTCAGATCGCATAAACTTTAATCATTGTATCCACCCTTCACCCCTCACATTAGCACCATGGTTAATTTATTCACCAAGGTAGTGCAGGCCTTTTCTTTTCAGACTTTCAAACTGAGCCATAAAAATCCCTTCCCCTTACATTGTCATCTATATCAGTGCTTTTTGAGATTGTTTTTGCAGCCATGTGCTACCACTTACTAGTCAAATTTGGACTCAAATTACATTCAGTGACCTTCCTAGCTCATTATCATGTCAGTGTTCGGTTAGACCGATCATCCTGACAGGTAAAACTAAGCAAGAGTCAGACAACACATCACACCGATGAAAAAATACTTCACTGGTCCTCGTTTCTCTCAAACAGTTGCCTGACCTAAGCTTCAGCTATGACCATTTTATTTGAACTGGACAGTGAAAAGTTAGAAGTGTTGTTTTTTTTATTTTTAAATCATATTTAATCTCTATAAACCTTGGAGTTATTGCGAGTCTCTTCTTCTGTGTTGTTATCTGGTTGTTAAACAGATATCTTACCCTTAGTAAGTGAATCTTCTTGCATCATTACTTTTATGGCACTACCATTAGATTAGACTTAGGTCGGATGATTAGAGTTATATGAAGCGCTACATCGCTAAAATAAACTAATATACAAAAGCATTAAAAACATCCTATGAACTTTCTTTACTTTTTAATTACATTGTCTTTAACTCCACTGATCGGTTTTGCTCTGCGTCCAACAGAAAGGGTTCACGCCGCTGCATGTAGCAGCAAAGTACGGCAAGATGGAGGTGGCCAGTTTGCTTCTTCAAAAGAGAGCCCCACCTGACGCTGCAGGAAAAGTGAGGACAAAATTATCGTGCCTTTTCTTTTCATGAAGATCAAAATCTTTCCTTATGTAAGCTGCCAGAGGGTAAAAAGAGCCCCCCCAAAAACAGAAGAAGTTGTCCAGATTTGGTGTTTTTAGTATTTCTGAATTGTTAATAAAAGATTGAAAGTCTTTAGCAGATGTAACAACTTGTTCTAATTCAACAAAGTGTCGGGAATAATATGCAAAGTGACAATATCCGATCTCCATCCAATACAAACATTAGATGTTTGTATTTATGCTCTTCCTGTTGCATAAAGCTTGAGGGAAGATTTGCCTTTTCTCCCCTGATACACCAGACACACACATTGACACACTTTCTTTCTTAAGACAGACCCACTGGCAGTCAGCCACCACCTGAAAGTATTTATCCTAATAGCACTCATGTATGGATGAAGCTCCCACAATGCATGGCGTTGTCACACCAAATTCCTAAATCCAGTCTTTGTTACCCATTTTTTTGGGCTACATTGAAATGATATTAGGGGAAATAAATTGCAGTTCGACTCACCGAGGCTAAATGTGTAGGAAAACGACGATTCCACTTTCATCAAGCAGGTTGTAAAGATGGGTTTGAAGTCATTCTGCAGATGTTTGTAATGGTCCAACAGGTTATTTCTGGTATATTTTGGCAGTAACTGCAAATAAAGCTGGCCTACTTCCTGTTTTTATTTTCTGACGCTGAAATTTATCCTCACATGCATCCAGGTTGGCCTCGTTGTGACGTTTTAATAAATCACATGTTTTGCGAGTTTGACGCTGTAGTGTGGGAACTGAAGTCATTATTGTGCAGTAATAAGCTCTGTAGAGCATTTTAAAATAAACGGGTAAACCCCTAAAATGTTGCTGTGATAATATTTAATTTTTCTTTTAAATGTGGGGCTTCCAGAGTCCCTCATTTAATATCACAGTTTAACTTATGAAAAATGGAAAAGGTTCATTGCATTTATTCTTGTGCATCTTATAAATGTGATTGTGGATTTTTATATATATATATATATATATATTTATATGTCTATTTCAAATACTTTACCACAGCAGTATAAATCTAAAAAAGAAAAAGAAAAAAAGACCTTACAAACAAAGTCAAGGATTTGGCCAGTATGCCTCTTTTTGCAGATGCTATCATCCAGCTTTACTCTCCCAGTCTTCCTTCAGTTTTCTCTCCGTACTCTGTTGATTTGATGCTCTAACTTTATATTGGCATGTTTCTAATAGTACATGCTAAGTGATTTCTAATATTCTGTCTTGCATGCCCTGTTTGCGTGTGTGTGTGTGTGTGTGTGGGTGTCTTAGAGTGGACTAACTCCGCTGCATGTAGCCGCTCACTACGATAATCAGAGAGTGGCGCTGTTGCTGCTGGATCAGGGATCTTCCCCTCATGCTGCCGCCAAGGTATCTACACAGACATTACTTTATTACTTTTTTGGTATATATATATATTTTTTTTGTGGTTTGGATCTACAATGATAGGTCATCCCATCTCATAACTAGTTTCCTTTGAATGTTCTCAGCCAGCCAGACTTATCTCCTGCATAGTGGCTTCAGTGACTTCTAGGAAGCCATTTATAGTATAGTGATGCTTTATGCAATTTACAGTTTGGCAGTGACTTTTGTACTCAAGTGATGAACAGAAAAAAAAAAATAATAATGTTTTTGTCAAGAGAAAATATCACGCAGCACTTGAGAGACTATTTTTAATTTCCTTTTTCTCACTCAGTCATTCCTTCCTCCACGTCTTTTTTTTCCTGTTTGCTTGTGTGTGTATTGGGTGCATTTGGATTAATTTAAGCACTTCTGGCAAGTTGTTACTGGTGTTATTCTGGAGGAGTCTGTCTGCGTAATTGTTCATGCGAATGCAAGCTGTGCATTTTTTCAGTCAGACATCATGTATATTTCCAATCTCAGATAACAAAAACCATTAAAAGATCCCATGAAAAGCAACTCAGAGCTGATTTTTAGAAGGTCGGTTTAAAAAAAAAGATAGTGTGTCTTTAGCTGTATATTTTTAGAATGTGCTCTAAATTTACCAAATGTGACAGATGCCTTTTGCACACACTCTTAATCTTTTTTACTAGCTCTATTTTAAGCTTTAATCTCCTTGCTACTTTTTGGGTCCTAAAGCTGCATGCAAATTTGAATAAACCCTCCTCGGTTTCTGCCAGTGGAAGATTCACTCATCAGCCATAACGTTATGGCTCCTAATGAAATCCCCTACAGTGCTAATACTGGTTCCATTAAAACCAGTATTAGCATCTTTAGCTATTTTAGGAGAATGTTTCAGCCAACATGCATCAAAGAGCTTTTGCCACACCTGACCCTGTTGCAGATCCTAAAATGTTTCCTGATAGGTCCACTTTTGATAAGTATTGACCAGAAGATGAGAGATGAGGATTTGAGTTTTAAACCTGGAATTAATTTAATTTATGCCTCGTTTCACTGAGCAGTTTGGATTGGTTGGGTTGGTTTGTTGCGCTATTTTGTGGTCCGGTATTTTCAGGAAAGGGTTGGTTCTGTTGTGTCACTCATTCTATTGTATTGTCGGACTTGGGTAAAGTGACTGATTTGACAGAAGGCCTGCAGTTTTTGAGATGTTGCAACCTAGTTTTCCAATTAACAGAGTTTGTAGTTTTTCTTTTGTTCTTGTGTAAAACCAGTGTCAAGTTTGTTTTTTTTCTTCATTAATTTAGGTCTAGGATTATCTTTAATTAGCTTTTGAGGAATGGCAGTCTACTAAATCTTGAAATGACCCAGAACTTTTCTCCATCCAACAATTTTAGATCAAGTAAAAATAAGTGATTGTGGATCAACCATCTATTTTTATACTTTTTGTTTTTTTCCGTGTTGAAGTTTTTGTACTTTGATCCATTATGTGTGAAAACAGTTTCATGACTCTGAATGAAATAGATAAATTATAGAGAAAAATAAATCTCAGATGTTTTTGTTACCTTGAGTATAAACCTGAACCATAAATTAGAATGAGGTTGATCATATAAATGACCTGCAGTTACATCAAATTAGTATTTTAATTCCCCTTTCTTGTCCTAGAACGGCTACACGCCTCTCCACATCGCTGCCAAAAAGAACCAAATGGACATTGGGACCACACTGCTGGAGTACGGCGCAGACACCAACGCGGTAACGCGGCAAGGCATCAGTCCAATTCACCTGGCGGCGCAGGAGGGCAGCGTGGACCTCGTGTCCCTGCTACTGGCCAAGAATGCTAACGTCAATGTGTGCAATAAGGTGACCGATGCCAGTTTTTACAATCCTTGCTGGAAACACGCAAACCGATGTTGTTTGAAGCAAATGTGAAGGAACATGTTTAGCTTTCGAGCCTAAAACATACAAAATGTGATTTATTTTTTTTCAGGAGAGCTGCTTTTTTTTAAATAGAGTTGTTCTCTTGTGGTTCTGTTCTTAACTACATCCAGGACATATTTGTTCATACGTTGTATTGTGTGTGTACTTGAACTTAACACAGAGTGGACTCACGCCTCTGCACCTAGCAGCTCAGGAAGACAAGGTCAACGTTGCAGAAATTCTTGTGATCAACGAGGCTGATGTCAACTCACATACAAAGGTAAAACTCTCTCTAACAGTCCAGTCTGCAAATACAAAAACATCGTAGCCTTATTCGGTTTTTGCAGTTTTTTTGTTGATTCATTCTTTCTATCTTACTTAGAGTTTTAACATTTCAAGTAAACAAAATGTGTTTGCCAATCATCCTGTTCTGCATCACACAAATACATGATAATACAAAGTCAACCTGTATTTGTCCGCTGAGGCTGATCTGCCCCAGGTGAAGGTTATTTGGGTGTTTGTGCTGGCAGGACAGATGTTTATAGAAGAAAGGTCATTCCTGCGCTTATCTCTAAGTGTTGTGCTCATAATCATAACTCAACATGAGTCATGAAACAGTGTTCTGGGTTCAGACAGTGACAGCCTGCTGAGAATTTGGTTATATGAACATGTTTCCACATTTTTAAAAGAAATATCACTTAAAATGAGAGATATCTATCAGAAGTTATGTTACGGCTTCATGCCCCTATTGACCGTCCATAACTACCTCCTACTCTCCCTTTCATCTTCTTTCCTTTTCATGTCCCTCCATCTGCAGATTGGATACACTCCCCTACATGTGGCCTGTCACTATGGCAACGCAAAGATGGCAAACTTTCTTCTGCAGAACCATGCCAAAGTAGATGCCAAAACGAAGGTAAACCTCCTCAATGTTGCAGTCAGTATCAGTCACTTTAAATCTCTTTGATTTCTATAGCAGCACCAATTTCATGTTTTGTTTTGTTTTTTAAAAAAAACTAAAGATCATTCTTGTAGCTTATCCTCAAACCAGTTTAAGCTGAGGAGTAAATCCTAACCATTCCATCAAGTTTCAAACTCAATTTACCAAAGAAGAAGTTGTTTCAATTCAAGTGTTTTCACTGTGTCTGTCTCCATCTAGAACGGCTACACTCCACTCCACCAAGCAGCTCAGCAGGGCCACACCCACATCATCAACCTGCTGCTTCAGCACGGAGCCTCGGCCAACGACCTCACCGTGGTGCGAACACCGAACAGACAAGCTAAAATGCTGAATGCTTTCTATGTTTTCTGGACCTTTAATATCGTTCTCCTTTTTTTTTTTCCTCAATGGTTAGAATGGAAACACTGCCCTTTCAGTGGCCCGTCGTCTGGGGTACATCTCTGTAGTGGACACTCTGAGGCCCATGACTGATGAAAACCTCTCAGCTATGGTGAGACAATGTCTTCTACTCAGCAGTTTCCTGTTTAATGTTAGAAAAACTACATCAATGCAATTAAGCTCTACTTAATCGTGTAGGTGCCGGCTTGTCCAAATCAAACCTGGCCTTCCAGTCAGCAGCACAGTTAATGGAGCGAGTGAGCAAATGTGGCATCATGAGCCGGCAAGTTAGTCCGTCACGCCGTGTCACGTGTGTGACGTTGCCCTGATTAAGAAACAGAGAGAAGGCTTAGATTGGAGCTTAGGTTTCTTCTCCTTAGCCAAGGTCACCGGCAGCGATCTTATTGACACAAGGCTCAGTGAGAAGTGTCAGGGTTGGCCACAGGAGAAGAGTTTGCACACGATTCAATGCCAAAGTTGGTGGGAAAAGTTGGGACAAATGGCCAGTGAGAAGCAATCTTTTTGAGTGGTAGGAAGTAAAAGACTGCACAAGGTAAAATCCATGTATGCTGAAGTGTCAAGTGGTTGAACAGACAGACAGAAAGAAAGAAAGCATATTTTTTCTCCGACTATGTGTCATGTCACTTTGTGTTTTTTTTTTTATTATTCAGAGTGCCTCGGAAAAACACAAAATCAATGTCCCAGAGACCATAAATGAGTTCCTTGACATGTCAGATGATGAAGGTAAGTGAATTATTGTTAAAATATCTCAGATTTTATTGTTTTTTTTTAAATAATGATTACCACCTACATTGTGTGGTAGATGTCTTTGACAATTGCATACTTAACTGTATGTGTATCCAAATCACGCAGTTCGAACTAATGTGCCACAGATTCTCAGAGAAGAGTCTTTTTCTGATTTTGATGAAGGTACTGGTGACCATTTTGAATCTGTTTTGTGCCGTTTGCTTTCTTTAACTGTAGAATCTGCAGACATTTTCTTATCTTCAGCTCACTGTGCTAAGCAGCCATTGCTTTACTACCAATCAAAACTCATACTTCAGCTGAGTGAAGTGATTTGTTTGTAGTTGCTGTTAGACTATTAACCACTTGTGCTACGAAACCACATCCTGTCTGTTTTTGTTTGTTTTTGTTTTGGCATCATTTAAGCTACATGCATTTTATTTGAGATCTGCAAAGTTATATTCTGTCAAGCTTTATCCGTTGACTCTGCCGGTCTTGGAAAATCAAACACTGATTATCTTTGTCAAAAAACACTTTCTGCAAAATACCGATGCCCTTTGACCATTCTCAGTAAAACCACCAACTTCTCTGTATTTATTGGGATTTTATGTGATAGATCAACACAAGATAGTGCATGACTGCCAAGTGGAAAGACAATTATACATGGTTTTGACATTTTTACCGTTAAAAATCTCTAAATCCTCTGCAGTCATTTCCAGTCCCTGAGAGTCAAGTTCTTTTTTTGTTTTTTGTTTTTTGCAAAATAGCTGAAGCTAGAATTAATGTTTATGGATGGAGAGCATCTATAAATATCAATTTTCAACTTTTACCGTACATTTTTGAGTGGCTTTAGGTGTGGGTTTGAATTGTCTGTTCTAATACAAGAAATCTGTTAATCTAAACCATTCCATCATAGCTCTGGTTGCATGTTTAAAGTCACTCTAGTGGTGGAAGGTGAAATGATGATCTGTCTGTTAAAGGCTGGACAAGTTTCCTTCCAGGTCATCCCTGAACCTAGCCCCATCCATCCCAATCGACTCTGACCTGCTTCCCTGTCTTTGCTGAAGAAATTTCTCATCACAGCATGATGCTGCCATCACCATGTTTCACTGTCTATTTGTTTTAATCCTTTTACATGTACTGTTGTGTCTTTTGATCAACAATTCAGATTTTTTTTTTCCTCATCAACCATGTCATTTCCTGTGTCTCCTACATGGCTTATATACTAATCATTGCTTCTTATGACTGTTTTTTTGTTGTTTTTTTTTCCAACAGTGGCTTTTTTCTTGTCACTCTTCCATTAAAGCCATGTGTTCCTGTGTTCCCTGGTCATGTTTACTAATGTTCTCCAGCGAATCTCTGTGAGCAACTTTAGTGTGATTAAAATGCACATGGTTGGTTGCGCTTGATGTTATTTAGAGAAAAAGGGGGCTGAATACTAATGACTCAGGATTTTTAGATTTTAATTGTTAAACATAGAAAACTATGATTCTTTCACCTTCCACTACACAATTTTGTGCTATTTTGTGTTAGTCATACAAAATCCCAAGAAAATACTCTGAGGTTTGCGGTTTTAATGAAACAGAATGTGGACAATATAATGGGATATAAATACTTTAGAAAGGCCCTTTAAGCAAGAGATAACAAATTGTTTTTTTATCACTCACATGACGTAGCAATAGGCTCCAAAGCCATGACCACAGCATGCTTGGTTACAGAACACCTTTATTCCTCCAGAGCCGTGTTTATGGTACGAGTCACACTGTTTAAAGCTGCCACCTTCAGTCCACTGCAGTTTGTTTTGGAACCACCAACCTAACACGCTTGTAAAATTGATGAGGTTGTTCACAGGCTGTTGCTTAGGGGACAGTTGGGAAGGCGGCGGATCTTTGTCAGGTGATACGGTTGGGTTGGACTGCACAAACATATCAAGTGATGGTGGATGAATTTATTTTTGAGCTGGATCCTCACTGGCCTTGTGCGCTCCCACCAGCGTGATCTTTAATTTAAAAAAAAAAAAAAAGACAAGACAATCCTCCTTGTGCTGTGTATGAACTGTTTGTAGTGTGTGTACATAATTCATCTGCAGTGAGCCTGTTCAGAGTGGACTTGATAGCAGCCCAATAGAAGCGAGGACAGATTGGGTGTTTGCTTTCAGGAGTGGAGTCCCTCCTCGCTGCCGGACGGTTTTTGGTCTGTGTGTAAGTTTGTCTTAAAGAGGCAGGAGAAAGTAAATACTTACCACAACTCTCTTTAATCCAATATGGGGAAATCCTATTATAGCAGGTTGGGTAGTACGTGTTGCTTCTAGATGTTTGTGTGGCTTTTCCTTTACTTACATTAAACTTTCAGCAGGCTTCTATAGTTTCCAATTGTACTGCTAATGGGTAAAACTTTTAATATTTGTTGTGCCCTACTGTCTTAGGGTATTTGAAAAGGCACGTTACCAGATCTAGCCTGGTGGTTTTTTTTGTGTGTGTGTGTGTGTTAAAAATCACTGGATGCAGCATGCAGAGCAAACAGAAAGACGAAGAGATGTGGCTCAATATTTTCTTAAAGACTGGCAAAAAAAATAAAAAAAATATTGCCTGCTGAGTATTTCATCATTACTGACACTACTTCCCCAAGTTTGACATGCAGCCAAACTCTCCCTGGCTTCCAGCATAAAGAGCTTCCTTTTTTCCCCTTTCTCATTCACTGTCCTCTCCAGTGAGATTCTCAGGCATTTGCTCAAACAACCTGTCAGCTGACTGTGGCTATACTCTCCACGGAGCCCTAAACTCTTCCAGTGACGGTGCTCTCTGTCTCTGCTTGTGTTTGTTGAAGACGGGGAGTTCTCTCTCTCTCTCTCTCTCTCTCTCTCTCCCTCCCTCTCTCTCTCTCTCCCTCTCTCGCTAAATCCAATAAGATGAGCTTTCTCTGATCCGCCTGCGGGAGAATTAACTCCTGCGGTCAGGCGGCGTTTTGACTTCTGACATTTCTGCCCTCACGGCGACACAAAAGTTCCAAGAGTTTGGATTTGTTCTATTCATTTGCGAAAAGAGGACGGAAGAGATGGCGCGCACCGGCGGATCAACTTGTTGTTGTTGCCCGAGCGCAGTTAGGCGCAGGAGTTGAGTGAAGAAAGAGCGCAGTTTTTCCCGTCTGCGCCAGAAGCGCACCGAATGGACAGTTCGGTGTAGGTCTTCCTAAGTTTTTTATTTTATTTTATTATTATTATTATTATTATTTTTTTTTTTTTTTTTATCTTTATGTGGGGATTTTGTTGTTTCGAGTTTGGGGATCGAGAAAAGTCGCATAGGAAATAATTAGCGGAGCTGAGATCAACATGGCTGCGTCGGAAAAAGGTAAGCATTAAGGGACATCGAGGATATACACTAATTAACTAAAAAAAAAAAAAAAAAAAAAAAGCTACATTGAGATGAGCCGTCCAGGCAGCTGAAACATTTTATTTCAGGGCGAATTTATTTATTTATTTATTTATTTATTTATTTATTTATTTATTTGTTAGAGGAGAATATGGTAATGGAGCATAACAACTACATGTTTGTGCCGATTTAGTGTGTCTTTACTTCAATGGATCTGTGAAATGTTACTAAAAAAGAAGTGGATTTCTTGTTTGGTCAAGTCAGACAAAAAAAAGTGTAGAAAACACAGGAAGTTGCTCCAAGAATGTAGAGCTCATCGGTTTAATGTATGTTGTGTTATTTATTCTTTTGAAATATTTGGAAATCTTAGTGGAACATAAAAAACACACAATTAAGTTTTTTGGGTTTTTTTGTTTTTGTTTTTTTGGTTTTTTTGGGGGTGTGTGGAGGGGGGTTAGCACTTGCCTGAATTGCACATAGTTCCTCTGCATGTAGTTTAATGATTCTTTAATGGAAACAGTTCATTTAAATTAAGCAAATTAACCACATCAATAATAGATATTACAATAATGATGAGCAGTTTCATTATGTCCTCACTCACTCACTCAGTCAGTAACAGATGTTGCCTTGGAGATGCATCCAATGCCCTCACACTGCAAGTGACAAAATTCTGTTAAATTTTGTCAGAATCCACCATTGTTTAGGGGTCACTGAAGTAAAACTCTACTTCAAACATGTCATTTTAAGCTGTTTACCAGGTAACAAAGATTGGTGTTCTAATGCACAATGTGTCATAAATTAAATTTTATGTTTCTCAAATTACTGTCAGTAGTGCCACATTCAGATGTCCAATCAAAATAATAATAATAATAATAATAATAATAATAAAAATAATAATAAAATAACCTTTTTTTAATAAAGACTGGTTTGGTGGAAAATAACACATAAGTTAGCTTACACATGCACCTTGAAATAAACACATTAAAATACAATTTGAAAGTTTCAGCACATACGTGTCAAACTCAAATCGTCATAAGTTTTTATGTGACCCTCCAGATTCTACAATAGAACCTACAAGATAACAGTTGTGTGCTGAAATATTATATTATCAATCAACTCAAAGCTGTTTTTTATGCATACTTCCAGATGTGAAAGATGTTACCATTGAAGAGAAAGCAATTTATTCATATTTTAACAGTTTAGGTAGTTTCATCCATATTTTTTATGTATTATTGTTGTGTATCATGTTCTTTTAAAAAAAAAAAAAAATTATGGACCATGAATCTGATGAATAAATCAATCAAATCATATGTTCTACTGCAACTGGCCCTTTGAAGACATTTTTGATCTTCAGAAGGCCCAACATAAAAATGAGTTTGGTTGACACACCTGTTTTTTAGCATCTAAGTTACCAAAAGTCGTTCATTCTCTGGTGTTTGCTATTGCAGCTGATCGGTGGCTGATCAGCTCAAACATGGACGAGCAAAGACTCTTTTCCTATTTAAATAAATCAGTGTCTGATATTTATTGTCAATGTAGCCTACATTTGTTAGTGAAAAAATGGATACAATTTAAACATTTACTAGTTCAAAACACAAAATCAATAGAACCAATTTGAACTGTCGTATTTTGTCTTTTTTCTTTATTTTGCTTGAACACTCTTCTTGTTCCGTCAGTTTTCCACCACATTTTATTATTTTTAAAGAAAATAAAGTAAAACGAGCTCTTTTGCAAAGGAAAAAAAAAAACAGATTTCCTGTTATTTGTGCGTTAGAGTTGGGTTTTATTTTGAAATCAGACTCCGGAAGTGCTGTAATGCCGCTGCCTTGACGCCGGTTAGTGGCGTCTGCTCGGAGTGCGGCAGTGCTGAAGGCAGGAGGGGGAGGGGCTGCGGTG
Source organism: Alfaro cultratus (assembly GCA_903066825.1). Taxonomy (NCBI): domain Eukaryota; kingdom Metazoa; phylum Chordata; class Actinopteri; order Cyprinodontiformes; family Poeciliidae; genus Alfaro; species Alfaro cultratus. Next base: position 35,874 of record CAEFZX010021346.1, read on the forward strand.
AAGGAGCACAGTGTTGCAGGCAGGACAGAGACGGACATGAGGGAGAAGGGGAAGCACTACGGCCGCTCCGGCGGCTTCATTGATCGGCGTGTCATCGTCCACCGGTCCGCCGATCGAGGTGCGATGCGCTGCTGAATTTTCCGCTTCTGTGTTGTTTTTCTGGCTTTGCTTGTTTTCTGAGTTTGAGTGCAGTGATGGGAGGTGCGTTTGATTTTTTTTTTTTTTTTTTTTTTTTTTTTTACAGGACAGCAGCAGATTTACTGCAAAGTTGCTTTATTGCTGCCTCTCCTGATGTTTTTTTATTAAATCCTCTTCCTAACCTCTGAATGAGCTGCAGTCATTTGTGATTCACGCTGATGTATGCCACAGTCTATTGAACAGAATCAAACAAAAGTAGCAGTAGGCTGTGCATCTGCAGTGATGTTTTGGGTTCAACGTCACAGTGCTGCTGATAATTGCCCCCAGGGCCTTAATAAATGCTCTAATCTAATAAGAAAGAGATGGATGCTGGCTGTTCTGGTTTATTTTCCTTCTCTGAGGTGCTGCATCGCCTCCTCCTTTATCTGCTTGTGAAGTTAACAGCTGGACGTTGTGATTTCAACCTCTCCCCCCTCCAGGTGAGGATGCGATGACCGGTGACACTGACAAATACCTGCGACCTCAGGACCTCAAGGAGCTGGGGGATGATTCTCTCCCGCAGGAGGGCTACATGGGCTTCAGCATAGGAGCGCGCTCTGCCAGGTAGGCACCTGTCATTTGAGTAAAGTTTTTATTTAATCTAACTGGATTATTGGGAGATTATTGATGCTGTAATCACATTCATTATAGATTTATGACTACTGCATTGGCCGCTGCTGTACAAAACCGAAGCATGCTGTGAAGTATTTAGCTTTCTGGTTTGTCTGAACACTAAACACATAAAGAATAGAAGTCACCTCAAAACAAGAGCCTGGAAAGTTGCCATCTAACGATTCAACCTGACCAAAAAAGAAAAAAATGATTCAGCGTTTTGCCTGACCTCATTCAAACCCAGGCCAGAGCTACGAAACGGCCCAGAGTGTAACACGGTGTAGAGACGAGCCGCATGAGTACACCTTTCAAAGAGACTACAAAAGGTTGTTGTGGAAAACTGGCAGGCTACAGGGGAAAACACATCAGAGGCTATTGTTTCTATAGTGACAGATGGCAGATGTATCGTGATGACTGGATTGATAAAAAAAGGAAACGGCGAGGTGAGCGGCGACAGGAAGCTGCTAGCATCAGCAGGGCTCAGCAAACAAGGGAAACCCAGAATTAGATGGAAAGATTCCATGTAAACAAGTTTTTTTTTGAGGATAATGATGGAAAAAGTCTCAGTAGTCGCGAAATGTAGTTGCTGTTCAAATGTTAAGATACTGAACAATAAAAGGGTTTACTTTTATCTTATTTATCTATTTTTTTTTTTTTTGCTTAACTTTTTGTGTTTAATATTAGAGATGCACCCATCCAATATTTGGGTCAGATTTCTAATATTCAAGTTTTGCAAAACTTTGACAAGCTGACACCAAATTTATCTGATTCCAGTTTCAATTTTAGAAAAATTTAATGAACCAGATTTAAGATATTTCTTTCCAAACTTCCTGCCAAGAGATGCCAGTTATTAAGAAATCAAGGTGACGCCACAGCTTGTGTGTGAGAAGTTACTTCTTTGTTTTGCTAAAACTTCAAAAAGAAGACAAATTTATTTCACTATTAGTTATTTGTTGTACTATATTAGTAGATCTTTTTAAACTATCTTTTGCAACTAGCATGACTAGCATTAGCTGTAGACATTCACAGGATCGTTGCGTCATCAGAAACATCCCAACAGAGAAGTGGACCGGAAATTTTACGTTAGCATTTCTAACTTTAAATTGCTCTTATAAAAAATGTACAGTATAAAAAATTGAAGTCACGTAAAATTCCTCCTCAAAATGCATTTCTACTCCTCTAAAACTGGATAAACTTTACTTGCCAACTATTCAAATGTCTCTTTACAAGAATGTGAATGTTGTGAAATATATTAAATAATGTATTATTGATCTGTGTTTACGTATGACACTGAGCAAGGCCTTTGCTTTCCCTTACCATTCTGTTTATACATCGACATTGCATGGTTTTGCTTTTGCTGGGCTGCACACACACACATACACACATTCATACAAAACTAAACAAAATGTGCTTAGAGTAGTGCAACCATGCAAAAGCACAGCATCAGTGTCCTATGTTTAAAGAAAAGTCATATCATGCCTAAATGTTTTCAAAATGCTTTGCTTTTCACTGTTCTGTTTTTTTCCTTCTTGTTTTCTTGTCCCTCATTCTAGCCCTAGAATCAGGTAAGAAAAGGGCAGCAGTAGCAGCGGCATTAGTAGCAGTAGGAAGCATAAGTGTGAGTCGTGTCTTTCGTGTATTAGAACCTCCACCTAAAGCCACAAGTCATCCTATTGCACATTGGTCTCATCGTGTTGCTGTTACAGCATTGCTCAGATCATTTAGCTCCATTTAGCTGGTTAGCATTCATCACAATTTCTCATCTCTGTTAACAATCATTCATCACATGTGTTGTTTAAGTTTTAAAATGAATTTGTTTTTTGGGTTACTGGTGTGAAAAAAAAAAGATGAGAACGCTCTGGTGGTGTTTTATTTTAGATGTGTTTATTTTAGAGATGCACCAATCTGAGAATTTGTGGCCGATTTTAGCTTGTTTCTGTTTCACTTCAAGTGTTGCAAATATTACATATTCAAAATAAATATTTATGTAGTTTCTGACAATGTAAAAAAAATTACTATCCTTAAAAACATGTTTTGTCTTAATATCATCAGCTTCATAAAATAATGGGATATGTAATTTTTTTTCCCAAAAGTGATTTTGGCAAAAAATACAAATAATAAAAAAAAATAACCCACTTGTATTTTTTCCTCCACCATTAGCAGGGTTAGTGTGACTAGCATTGCTGTCAAAATCAGTCTCTTTGTACATTTACTCTCAATAGAGTAGATCTGTTTCTTAACTGAGATTTCCCCCAAATTGAAAAAAAAAAAATCTAAATCAAATTTGAAGGGTCTGTTTTGGCCCTTCAAAAAGCCAAAACAGACTAATTTTGCTTCCTGCTATATGCTAACATAACATCTCCCTCTTAGTTTAAATTAAGTAGCAGTCTGAAAGAGCAACCCACATGACTCTGCAAAAACATCTCTTTTATTTTTAGAAGCAGAACAGCTTTTGTTCTTTCCCCTGACTTCATTTTTAAACACCTCGCTGATACTGAAAATGTGGACAACTTTCACACGGAAAAGTGTTGTTGTTAGCATAACATGTTAACATTTAGGTACAGTGTTTTTCGCTGACCATAACAAGATGGATTTTTCAAACAGTAAATGGCCTGACTCTGGCCACCGGCGTAATTCTCGGTGCATCTCTGGTTTATGTACTTTTTTTTCAGTTTGATTGTGTGGCTTAACCACTTCAAGTTTTCTTTAGTGTGTCACCAAGTGTAACTTCCAGGGATCAAAATGTCAGCATATATCCCCCTGCCCCACCTAACATCTCGTCGACATGCCAGTAATTGAACTCCTCCCAGGATTATTCTAGATTCTGTGATGGTTTGCAGAGATGGAAAGCTTACACACTGACAGATTGACATGGCGGAGACACACACTCTCATGCACATTTAGCACTTACATGGATGCACAGTGACTCAACAGTCAGCAGTTGTGTTTGTGTGTCCGCACCCACTCCCCCAGCAACTGGAAACCGCCAGAACACTGACATATTCACATGCAGATGTTGAAGAGAAAAAGAGGAAGAGGCGTTCAGACTGGGTAACCTCCAGTAAAATAAGTCGACTGGTGTACCAATAGGAAGTAGGAGAGGAGAAAAGGATGTGGAAAGAGCGAGACCGAGAAGAAAAAGTAGAAATGCCTTCTTGAGATGGCGCATCATAGCTGTGAACGCAGAAGCACTGCTACGCAGGAATAGACAGTCGAGAGCTACAAAGGTTAGAAAGAAACAAAGAAAAGTGAGGGGAGAAGGATGTACAGAATGAGAAAGAGGAGGAAGCTGTGAAAAACAAACAAGGTCCCGGTGTGAACAGAGAGGGGCGAGGGGGACGCCATGCCAGCGGGTCCATTCAGTCTGTACAGAGTTGCTTAGTTACTTTGACAGTGTAGGCAGGCTCTGCTGAATAAAGGCCTTCTCTCTCTGCTGAATAGTGTGCCCACTTAAACCTGCTGAGCTCTGCAATTTCTCTTCGCCCCCCACCCCCATTTTACACTCACGCACATGGCGCATCAATACACACATACAGTACACTGTCCCAGGGAACACAGCAGTAAGATGTCAGCCTTTCGTTGTGGGTGTTTAATCATTTTCAGAGGCACTTATTAAGTGCAATCCTCTCATTGCCTAGTAAAAGTATTTATACTGTTTGTCACGTATTTTATTGGGATTTTATGTGACAGCGCAACATATTGTGTCATATGACTGTGAAGTGAAAGGAATACTTGGTTTTATTTATTATTTTTTTAATTCTAATCTTACTGGTTTGGAACCATTTACTTTATTACCTCTAAATAAAATCCAGGTTTTATTCAATAAACACAGTTCACCTGTGTGTATTTACGCCTGAAAAGTTTGCTCTTCTGAGAAGGTGTTCTCCAAAAATCTGGCTTTTATGGACTATTTGGCCAGAACAAGCTCATTGTTAAATAAACATCCATGAATTTAAAGCTTGCCACAGGCCGTTTTTTTTTTTTGTCAGATGAGACCAAAATTGTCTCTTTACCCTAAATTGCTAAGATTATATGTGGAAGAAAACAAATCTTGTTCATCTCCTGAAAACACTATCGGGATAGTGTTGGTAAAATATCCCAAAATATACAACTTCATTTCAAAAATGTTCAAACCATATATTCATTTTCTTCCTCTTGACAAATATGCACTACTTTGTGTTAATTTAATTTAATAAAATCCCAATAAAATTCATGTACTTTGTTGTAGTACTGCTACAAGGGGTATGAATGTCTTTGGGATGTACTGTTTGAAATTGAAGTCCACATTTCTCATCAGGTCTGTGTGGCTAAAGAGTAAAGGAATCTACAGTACTGCATCAATGCTGCAGAAATAGCCACGCATCATTGCACGCAGCAGTAAAACAGACTGCAGCAAGGTTGAGGGTAAAACATGCTTCACTTTTCTGAAACAGGCCAAAGAGGGCCAGTATTACAACAAAGTCAATTTGACAGCTGAGACCTTGTTTCTTTTTCAGTTTTCACAAATATAAAATCTTCTCACTGTCATCTGTCAACCAGGTGCCGAAATGTAAGATCCACTAATCCCTCACGTTTCATCATTTTGACATCTAGTCTAGTTTAGCTGTGTCCGTGATGCACACCCACCACACCTTCCCAGAAAAATATTCTCAGCACTTTTTCTCTCCTCTATGCTCTGGCCAACTTTCCCTCTTTATCTGCTAAAGCAAACAAGCTGACCTCAGTCTCATTTCCATCTCTGAGCAACCTGCTACAGTATCTCTTCCTCCTCTCACTACAGGCTCTTCTGCCTCTTCCCATTTTCCTCTTGACAACTGGACTCTTCTTTCGTCCAGCGACTAAATTCTGGTTCCCTGGAGGTTGCATATTGTAATGGAGTTCCTGCTCTCTGTTTTGTGCCCCGTTCTCCTGTCCATCACTTGTTGTTGCCCGTGGCGCCGGGTTGCATGGTAACATGTAGCCTCCGCTCATTCAGTTCGGATAGGTCCAACACTCTCAACCGGAGCTCCTTTGCCAGAGACAGTATGATGATTGAGGAGATCCTGGCCCCCACAAAAGACACGGTAAGACAAAAGTTCTCTTTCTTCTTGCTGTCAGTTATTTGATTTGTCAGGATCTTTCGCTGACAGTTTTTTAAAAATTAGATATGTGTTGTTTTGAGAATTGCTGGTAAAAGCCTGACGGGCTTCACAACTTCTGTTTTTCCGATAAAAATCGAGTCACAAGGCAGGTTGGGAAGTTTAAAGCAGGATGCTTTTTTCTGCACAGGCAGAAGCAGTGTTGAGGCTATGTTAGCTTTAGCCATAGTGGTCAGATTAAGCATCATCCTTAACAAAGAGTGTATTTAAAGAGGCCCAGAAAACTTCTTTACTCATTTTGTACTTTCTTCTAATCAGGAGTTTATTTTACTTGTTTTTTATTATTATTATTATTATGATTTAAAAATGTGTGTTTTAAACATTTTCAAAAATGTATTTGATGATTCAATGCAATAAATTGTAATCAGATCTAGAAATCCTTTTGGTAATCATGAATCAGTTCATTTTACTGCCCGTTGTCCCAAGTGCAAACCATAAACTGATGTTTTTAATCTTCCCTAAGCTTCAGAGTGTCTGTAAAGACATTTCCTACCTGGTCGATCCACTTAATAAGGTACTCAGCGTGACAAATGTCAGGCTTATTCAGAAGCTTTTTTGGTTTTGAATCCGTGTCACGGTGCTTCGTCATTCATTTGTTTTCAGTGTATTTTCTGTACATCTGTTTGTTGTGGGATCAACTCATTGCACTTATTGTTTTTTGGGGGTTTTTTTCCATTTCCTTGTCAGTGGACATCAGTTCATGAATGTACATGATCCTTTCTTATGATGTTTGATCAGAGCTCTCTTCATGTCATCATTTGTCTTTCCATAAAGATTTACTAGTTGGCTTTGTTCCTAGTTACTGTATGTCATCTGTTGTGTCTTCATGTGCAAGAAAAGGTTGTCAGACTGTGTACTTCAAATGTTCCATCAGGTTCTGACCATTTTCACCCTTTTGCATTTTGCACTTTGCTAGTTTTTTTGGTCTTTGTGCCCAATTTGTTAAACTATGACAAGGAGCCTTGTGCCAGGGGAGGTTTCGTACCAACCAGTCGAGTCGTCATGGGGATGTTCCATGCCCACTTTGCCAACCAATGGGAAAAATTTTCTATTACCATTGGACTCTGTTTACGAGTTAGGGGTCTAGATTTCTCTACAACATGATCTTTTTGCAGTCCATATTCCCAGACAGACATTTTGCCTAACTTACTGCTTCAAAGTTGGAACATTTGAGAAATATTACGTATGCATGTGCTGAGGTTTTTTTGGTGCAACTGGCTGCACAATGTAGTCTTATCGACCCAAAGTGTTCTTTGCCCCATTACCTATAATTTTGTTGAAATCTCTTAAAGTGAATCTTTAGGGAGCTTCTTGTTAAATTTTAATTTGAAATTTGATTGGGGCTCATTCTGACCTTGAATGGTTCTATACCGGGCAGATAGTGTCATGAAATCGTAGGGAAGGGGACTTTCTGTCCATCCACTAACTGCTGTCTCTTTTTATTTGGTTTCAGTCTATTTTTTCCACATTCCTCAATGGTTTTTCCGCTGCCTGACCATTCTGACCTCCTCAGTCTCTTTATTCAGTTTTTCTTGTGTCCATGTTGTCCTCTCCGCCGTTTCATCCATCTTTCCTCTACTCCACGCCCAGCACCTCGCCGTGACCAGGGACCACAGTTCGGACTGCATGCGACGCTACAGCTGGACTCCGGACACCATGGACCACAGTCACAACACCGTGTCCAGCCCCATTCACTCCGGGTAAGAGCACCTGTGCTGCCTCATCTTCTCTGCCGACGTTATGCTTCTGACACATTTACAAAAATGCATTATGCAAACGTGTCCAATAACGTTACTGCACAAAACTACCCTTAAAAACTCCTATTCAGCAAAGCCCGCAGCACCAGATGTGGTGCTGTTAGATTCTGCAGTTCTGCTACTGTAACCATTACATTGTTACAGCTACTTAGAAACACACTTCATTTGCTGAAGCCCTTGTGTAACATCGCACACCTAGAGACACGGCCCAGAAGCAGGACCTGACTCGCCAATGCTGTGCTATTTTAATCATTAGTCAAATAAAACTGCAGGCTCTACATGAGCTCATACTCCATCAGGCTAATGTGTTTCATTTGGATCCGGTGATAAAATGCCGCTTTCATGTCCCTGCCCACACTTTGAATATGTGACATCATAAAGTGCTGAGGCCTGCTTTAAACAAACTGCGCTGTGTCTGCATGGATATTAGCCGGTGTTATTTAGAGATAAAAAATGGTTACGTGTCACGTCCAACTTTGGTTCTATTTTTGTCTTGTGAATTTGTACATGTAGCTGTTTCTTTGTTCCTCGTCGTCGTATCCGCAGTGTGTGTTATTTATTTGGTTGCTTGTCTTTTTCCTCACTTCTAGTTTTTAGCCATCTTTCATCCCTAGTTGCAGATCCAAATAGAGCTTCTGAGACTTTGATACTAAATCTAGGTTCTGGGGGCGCACTGTCTCCATGTGTTTACTTTTGCAGCGTCTCGTCCCCACTCGCTCAGTACGACTCCAGGTGACGACTGAGTTCGCTGCTCACAGCCACAGTGTCGCAGTGACGTCACTCACTCCTCCATCTCTCGCCTCATCGTTGTTCCATTTTGTTTTGTTTTGTTTTTCTCTTCTCTGTCCAGTCTGCGCTCGTCTCATCCGTGTCGTCTGGTGTTTCATTTTGCAATGCGTAGACAGTAGAAGTGTGTTGGGAGTCTTTGCTTTACGTGCCGTCACCCTCTCTCACTGTGCACGTCAGAAATAGGAACTGAAAAAGTAACTTTCAGCGGTCCTGCTGCAGTGTATCCACCTTGAACCGTTTCAAATTCTGTCATGTGAAAACCTCAAACCTCAAAGAGTTTTATTTTGATATTTTATAATGAATAAGCACAGACTTGGATGGTGGGGTGTCAGGACTCTAAGGAGGAATGAAAAGGGTATATCATTTTCAAGTTTATTTAATACTCAGTACAAAAACATTTTGGTCTACCAGCTTTGCAAACCTAAAGAATAAAATTCTCGCCATTTTTTACTTTGAATAGTAGCTTCTCCTGTTTGTCAAACTGAATGGAAAGCATCTGTGTCAGATTCTCAAGAATCTCCACATCATGAGAGTGTAACCACCATGTTCCACCACTACACACAGGCTTATGCATTAAAGGTAAAACGTTTCATTTTGGTCTTATACTGAGGTTAAAGAGGTGGAGTAGTTGTTTTGTTTTCCATGCATACAATAAATTGGGTTGCATGTAAAAGATGCTACATGTTTTCAATTTTTTATTTGTAAAATATTTTAGGGGGTTAGAGGGAAGTATCCTTCTCCTACCACTTCCCAGGCATACACCTGGATGCTTCACACACTGAGGTTTGCGGATGAAACATGAATATATGAAAAAGTTCAAAAGATGTGAATACTTTATAAAGACGTTGTGTAACAAAGTAGAGTAAAAGTAGTATTTACACCTCGACAAATCTTCATCCTTTCTCATATTCTGAATATGGGGTGCCACAAATAGCTTGTCATGTCACAAATAGGACGCATAAGATGGGAGTCTTGTTACCTGATCTTGGTGAAAACAAACATTTGTGAAAATTGTTGTCTATCTAATCACTGAACGCTGCTTTTGAGGGGCTTTGACATGCATCTCATCTTCAGGCTTAGAGCTGGAAAACAAACTTTCCGCTACATCATTAACACCCCCTGTTTAGTTTCAGGCAATGTTTGATGTCCTATAAAAAAAAAAGATGGCTGACGGTGAGAACTGTCAAGTTTCACAGCTCAAAGCATCTTTTGTTCTTTTTCCATTTTTATCTCTCTCTCTTCTGTTTAATTTACTGCCTTCCTCTTACTTTATTTGGGTGTCCGGTGATCACAGCATGGGAACCGTTCTCCTTACCGTGTGTCCATGTCCGCCCTTATTTCATAGGGTTTCCCTTGTTTTCTGAGTTGGTCCTCGTTATTCTTGTAGGTTCTTGGTCAGCTTCATGGTGGACGCCCGTGGCGGTTCAATGAGAGGAAGCCGCCACAATGGGTTGCGCATCATCATTCCTCCCAGGAAGTGCACAGCGCCTACACGCATCACCTGCCGCTTGGCTAAAAGGCACAAACTGGCCTACCCTCCACCCATGGTGGAGGGGGAGGGCCTGGTCAGTCGGTTGGTGGAGGTTGGACCTGCTGGCGCTCAGTTCCTTGGGTAGGCTATTAATAAGGCAACAATTAAGTCCTCGTCATAACATCATGACTGATTAGCCTGTTTGGGAGTGCTTGAGTAGCTCTTTAAACATAACTGTCCTGTTTTCTTTCTCAGTCCAGTTATTGTGGAGATTCCTCATTTTGGTTCAATGAGAGGGAAAGAAAGGGAGCTAATTGTGTTGAGGAGTGATAACGGCGACACTTGGAAGGAGCACCAGTTTGACACCAGGCCAGAAGATCTCACTGAACTGCTAGCTGGGATGGAGGAAGGTAACAATGATCTTTTACAAAATCTGAAGGTAAAAGTGATCAGATTATAAAAAAATCTATTGTGAGGACCACACAGATGTCCATGTAGGGGAAATTATACATTGATTGAATTTAAAAAAATACTTCTCAAACTGTGTGAACGTGAATGCATAGCATTATGCTCTCTCTCAGTAGTGTTAGGTAATGAAGTTCATTTGTTTAGTCAAATCTGGCATTTAATATTTAGCACTAAGGAGGTAGCTGTATATTGCATCTGGAAATTGTATTGACCTGGAACCTCCATATAATACATTTGAACTAACAAGTCATATCAAAATAGAAAGTAAAAATGCTAGCATTAGCCTAGCTTTTAATAAACGATTCCATATGTGAAACATTATCAGTAATAAGACGGAAAATTATTTTATTCAAAAGTGATCATTATTTCTACATTGGAATAGCATACTGGGAAAAATATCTAAAAGAAAATTAAATGCTGTCGCATTTGGAATGTGAGTAAAACTACAATACTGTCATGATATTAATATTGACTATGTGATGTCAGTGAAATGTGTATTATTTTTCTGCAGTTTAAATCAGTTGTATGTTTTCAAACATATAAATGACTTATTTTATTGTATTGTGGAACTTAAACTGAGGACAAGCAAATATATTGAATTAAATTAAAGCAAATTAAATTAAATGAACTAGATTGGAATATTGTAAACATCATTTTTCTAAAATTGCTTTTCAGCTGCCCCAGCAACCGGTTTTCTCACACATTATCAGACATTTAATTTCTGTATTACCGGTACTTAGAAGAAAAAAAAAAGAAACCAAAATCATCCAAGGTAAGCTGGCTTTAATAGAGTTGAAAAGTAGCAACCCTTTTCAAAAAATTACAAAGATTGTCTTATCATAAGACTGTAAAATATGCAAATATAAAAAATCACTTGTCAAACAGTGTGAAAGTACAGATTTTGCATTATGCTCTTGCTCAGTAGTGTTAGGGATGGAGGCATATTTGTTTAGTCAAATCTAGCATTTAATATTTAGCACCAAACATGGAGAGAGAACTGTTGACTCTGTCCTTAAATTGCATGTAATAAAAATACTTTTTTTTTTTTTTTTTGCAAACAGAGATGGACAGTCCGGATGAGTTGGAGAAGAAGCGCATCTGCCGCATCATCACCAGGGATTTCCCCCAGTATTTTGCTGTGGTGTCCAGGATCAAGCAGGAGTCCAATCACATGGGTCCAGATGGAGGAGTTCTGTCCTGCAGCACGGTGAACATGGTCCAGGCCTCGTTCCCGCAGGGGGCTCTAACCAAGAGGATCCGCGTGGGCTTACAGGTACAAAAAGACTCCTCTGGTCGTCTTAAATAATGTCTGCAGATACAGTCCACTTACTTACTTAGAGCTTTGTCAAAAATCTCATTCTACCTAACTTGCCTACCTCCTTTAATTTGAGATAAGTATTTTAAAAGTTCTGTTCTTGCTTCATTATGTTGGTTCCTGTGTTTCTGTGCAGGCTCAGCCGGTGCCAGATGAGTTAGTTAGGACGGTTCTTGGAAACAGAGCCACTTTCAGCCCCATTGTCACCGTGGAGCCCAGAAGGAGAAAGTTTCACAAGCCCATCACCATGACGATCCCCGTCCCTCCCAGATCGGCAGAAGGCCATCCCAGCGGCCAGCGGGGCGAATCTGCGCCGTGCCTGCGTTTGCTCTGCAGCATCACAGGCAAGTTAATGTGCAGATAATTAGAGCGTAAAGGTTTTCCATCTGCTGCTTGGACTGGTTATGAGCAAAAGACTTCCGGAAAGCAAATGAGCTCATCCATTGGCCCTGTTTAACACAGGAGGGACGTCTCCTGCTCAGTGGGAGGACATCACAGGAACCACGCCGCTGTCCTTTGTAACGGATTGTGTTTCCTTCACTACAAATGTATCGGCCAGGTGAGACACCTTCACAGATTTTTATTACTAGTAATTAGGATATATTTTTTATGATGTCGAAAAATTATTCTTCACAAAGTGCATGGGTCAGACATATTTGTATGTAGTAAATACTTATGGATGTCAAATACTAGCTAACTTCTATTCATTTTCACTTAGCTGAAGTTTCAGCTCCAATATACTTGAATTAAAAGATGATTTTTCTAAATGTCTTCTAAACTGCCAATATGATGCTTGAAGAATTAGTTATTTTACATTGAATGTAATAAATAATGCAAGCCAACTTTCTGATAATAGAAATGTTTTAATGTTTTTATTATGGCCGGTTTCATACTGCTTGTTATTTGAGACTAGTTTATGGTACATGTGAACAAATGCATTTAGTCCCTGCATTGAAAAGAAAATCATCATTCATATAATTAAATAATATGCTTTTTAAGCTAAAGGCATGATCCTCAATCATATTGCTTCTAGTTTCCATGTGAACAGACAACAATTAAGAAAAAATACAGAAAATACAAAATAAAAATTTAATTAAACAAATGTGAATAGGTACTTTGTTTTCTGACCTTCTCTCTACAAATAAGAAGCTAAGTTTTCATAAAATTTGAAAATGTCTACTTATCGGAGGATTTCTGCTGTTTTTTTATTGAACCAGTATTTTGTCAGACCTGCCTGGTAGGGTGAATGTCAACAACAGTTTCTTTTTGCATTCTGCTGAACTGATCTGAGTATTGTAGTTCCTTAGTCACACTATGCAAAGTTACAAACCCTCATCCTAGCTCAATTTGAATTATGTGGTGAAAATGCAGCCTGATATAAACTCTCTCTTTAGTAATTCTAATCTACAATTAGTTTGCTAAACAGTGGTCACGTGTCTGTGGGCTCGCTCTAGATAACCAGCTCCTCTTGGTAAAGGTTGATTACTCTAAAAACCTGCAGCACAAGGGATCTTTTGACGTTCCTCTTACTTCGCTCTTCCTCAGGTTCTGGCTCGCAGACTGTCACCAGATTCCTGAGACGGTAAGCCTAGCGTCTCAGTTATACCGGGAGCTGATCTGCGTGCCGTACCTGGCCAAGTTTGTGGTGTTCGCAAAAATGAATGACACTGTGGAAGCCCGGCTGCGCTGCTTCTGCATGACGGATGACAAGGTGGACAAGACTCTAGAGCAACAGGAGAACTTCGAAGAAGTGGCACGCAGCAAAGACATTGAGGTAAAGTTGATTTGCGAGTATTCCGAATAAAAATGATTGTTTGACGCAATTGGATGTATGTTTAATCGAATTTAAATACACGTTTCTACATTCAGGTTCTAGAGGGAAAGCCCATCTTTGTGGATTGTTACGGCAACCTTTCACCTCTCACCAAAAGTGGGCAGCAGCTGGTTTTTAACTTCTACTCTTTCAAGGAAAACAGACTTCCTTTCAATGTCAAGGTATAAAATGTTTCCCACTTGTCATATCTTTTGTGTGCTTGACGTTTTTTGGCTTTGCCAAATTCCAGCAATCTCTGCTAAAGTAACACCATAACACTGGACATGAAGTTCATTGAAACAGAAGCATTTCTGTGCAACACATGATGATGTAGTGCACTGATATAGCAAAACTGTTAGAACTTAGGTCCTTAATTTGGTATCACAAATTGCATACATTTTGTTTGGGTGGATTCTTAATCAGTTAAAAAGAAAAGTTGAAAGGTATACAAATATATTTGTTTTTAAAATGTACTTACTGAACTAAATGAGGTAAATTCTAACTTATTTGGATCAGTTCGCTGATCTAGTTTGACTTACACTGTAAAATAATCAAATGGAATATGAGCTGGTTTGTGATGAAGTCATGAAATGTTGCTAAACCCAAAGTTTAAGGGACTCAGCTTGTTAATTCATGCATTGAACTAGTTAGCGCTGGATGCAAGCTTAAATTCTTGCTCTAACACAGAAAGTTTCTCAACCACAAGTCTCATGGTAGTTCTTACTATTTACATAGTTCATATATTCATTGATGATAAAACTAGATTAGCATTAGCATTCCTTGGCAGAATGTCCAGTTAATGTTTGAAATGTTTAGACTGGGTCGGGTCACTAAAATATTGTCTAAAATAGCTAATCTTCTAATGGTGGTGATTTTAACCATCTCTAATTATTTAATTTACAAAACAACATACCAGAGTCAAATGGAAATAATTGCATTGGCTAATATTTAATTCTTCCAAAATTGATTTTTATAGTGCATCATCATTCTGTCTTTCTTCCATATTAAAATAAGCCAAAAAAAAAAGCACAATATATTTCTGAAAAATTGAAAATTACTTGTAGAAATTGACTTTTGTGATATAATTACAAACTTTTAACGGTTACCATCTACCATCCAGAATTCCTTTTTATAGTGTGCAAAATCAGGTGACAGCAGTTCTTTCTCGTCTTTTCATCCTCCACAGGTTCGAGATGTAGGCCAGGAGCCATGTGGCCGCCTCTCCTTCCTGAGAGAGCCCAAAACCACCAAAGGCCTTCCACAGACTGCCATATGCAATTTGAATATCACACTGCCAACCCACAAGAAGGTAGCATTACTATATTTGTACTTTTCATCCTGTTACACCATATCATATCATCTAAATGTAAATGATGTTCCCAGACAGAGAGCCTCTGAAACTGAATTAGTCCAGACTCGACTGCCTGCTGCTTGTGTCTTTTTTAATAGTGGAAAAGGCTGTGCCAGTCATAAGACCCCACAACGTACACACTGAAGCACACATGCACACCGTGCTTTGACCTGTTGCCTGGCTCAATGTGGGCAGTCCAAAAATAATGCAAAAGACATCTGTATGTTTGTTGTGGCATTGGTTGATCACAATAAACTGTAATTATTTATTTTTTTTGCTTTTGTTTTAATTGTTTTGCTGTTTGTTTCATTTATTAACCCCATAGATTTTTTCTGATGCCTTTTGTTGTTTTTGCTGCTCCATTTTCATCCCCTGACTTTTATTTCTGCCTCCCGCCCACCACCCGCTCACTATAACTTCCCTGCTATCCATTGTGTCATCTCTCCTCTCCTCTCCCGCAATGCATCTTGGAATTACCACAGGATATGGAGTCTGACCCTGATGATGAGGTAAACATATTCTTCATCATCACATGAAACTGCTTCTTCTTGGTCATTCTTTATGTTGCCTTTGTTGCAGAATCTGGGGGTAAAAAAAAAAAGTGTGCTGCAGATAGTTCGTCTCTGTGCAGTTGCCTGAGTCTGTCAGATGCTGCTAACTGCTTTATTTTTTTTATTTATTTTTTCTTTTACATAGCAGCAACGTTTACAAAATAATCCTATGCACTGCATGAGTGAGAATGGCAATTGTTTTATTTAGCCAAGATTTCTTTTTTGTCCGCATCCCAAGCCCAGAGGATCAAAATGCTGTGCCACATCTCGGCTTGTTATTCATCCCCTTCTCCTCCCCATACACCTGCAACTTGGCCCCATTATTCCGACTAACTGCTCCTCATAGATATGATGTCATATCAGCTAAAAATAAAACCATAACTCTTGACATTTGTCCACTTATTTCTAATTTTGCTCAGGGCTGGTTTTATGTATTTTGGGACTTTAGTATTCCATATTTAGTTAAAAAAGAATATGAAAACTCTAAGCAACATCCTAAAAGGCTTAAATCAAATAGTGCACTTTTCTGGTTTAAAATTTTAATCATGAAACGTTGCAGTGTGTTCGACAACAAAATATCCGTCAGGTGGCTGTGGAGAAATTAATCAAACTCGTACTTCTGGGTAATGTGGCAAAATCATGTCATAGGGATGGGCAATATGGAAAACAAACATTTTGTTACCCTGTAAAATCACAATTTTATAAGTTTCTTTTTTTAAGCCAAAGAACATTTTGAAAATATTTTCTAACTTTTATGCAGTTTTGTCAATTTGTGTCCAGTACAATTGGAATGTAATACTTAAGACTAGAGTGTTTTGCCAAATTAATATTCTATTTTAACTTAACTATTAAGACCGGCAGATTAAGTGCCCTCTTGCTACAGTTATGAAGCTACAGGAAAAGAATCTGCACAAGACTGCAGAACAGCAATGAGCAAAATCTGCTTCAAATAAGACCTTACAAAGTAATTTTTAATAATAATTGTGAATTTTTTCCCACGAATACCATCATTCTGAACTTCCTTTCCAATGTTATTTGGAATGTATCATATTTAATTGTTGGCAAATAAACTTTGTTAGCAGAACAGAAAAATAGTCCAACATTATTAGAATTAGCCATTCAATGGTCCTGTAACACTCTTATAATTTTATTTGCAAAAAAAAATAGAATAGTGTAAAATAAGTTCCTCCTTTCAGTAAAATAAAAGCTCTTTAGATATGATTTTACAATTCTCTGACATTCCAATGAAACTTTACTTGAAACCTGCTTAGCTTTATTATGTCTAATTGACCTGCCAGATCTGGCTACAAACTCTTCAGTAGTCCTGCATCCTGCTGATGTAAAACTGGAGGAGTTAGCTAAGTGGCATGCTAACATTAGCCTGATTCCTATCTTTTTATGTAACTTGGCTTGTCAGATGTTTATTCTTCATCGTAAGTCAAGAATAGGCTCTCTCTTGTAAATTAGATCTTGAATCTCAATGAGACAACCTGTATGAATAAAGGTTAAATAAAAATGGATAATAATTTCACTATAAATATCATTGCAAAGATTTAAAAAAAACACAAACTGTTGGGGAAAAACAATTCAACATACTCTTTAGATGTATAGAGGTATTATTTGTCAAACTTTGTAATTCTATCCATGTTTTCGACATTGTAGAAATCACAGTCCTTTGGTAAATTATCAACATGTTCTAATCTTTGACAGTCTAATATCAGAATACCTCTCAGTCTTGCATCAGTAGGACAAGATTTATAATTAATTGGCCAGAAAATGTGGTTATTGGTATATATATTTTTTATTTTTATAGATCACTAGATAGTTTGAGTGTTTGTTTTAATCAGATAGTCATACAAGTTCCTCATTCTAACAGTGAACTGAGGAATCCCTTTGTAAAAGAGATTATTTTGTTCATCTTCACAACCAATGTTTCATATTATCCACGGTAAATCTGCAGTACCTCCTTGTGTCATTACTAACCGTCTGTGCAGCATTTCTAAACACAGGACTACAGTTCTACTTTGTGTCAAATTATTACTTTTAATTTACGTTAATTTGATAGATGAGAACCAGATTTATTTTCATTTTATGTTAAAGCTCCTTTTGTTCTTTTTTTTTGTTTGTTTCAGACTGAAAAGCCAGAACGACGTCATACCTTTGCATCCTTAGCTTTGCGTAAGCGCTACAGCTATTTGACTGACCCAGCTGCGAGTGAGTTTCCGATTTTTGCTTTATAGTAATTTTTAAGATGGATATTTAGTTGTAATTTTAATTCAACTTGCCTATAGTTTCTATAATTTGGTGAAAATGTCACTCAGAAGCCTATGTACAGAGAAAGATCTATATGACATGTTCTCACCTCCAAAACAAGTTCACTAATCATTTTTTCACCACTCAACATATGCTCTTCTGTCATCCTCCATTCCTCAAATATTTGCATGTTTTTTGTGTGTTAAGCTTTGCTGACCAACCCCATGTTGGGAAAAAAAAAACGGTTTCTTTGTTTCAACTGTTTTGTCATTTTTACATTTGTGGAAGCACTGGGAACTGACATGTTTATCATTCAAACTTGTTTTAAGTCATGTTAAATAAAAATGTTCTGTTGAATTGTCATTGTTTTAGTAGCCATTGCATCTTTTATTGGCTTTATGATTGTGTGCGGCTGTGTATATTATTGTCATGCAGGTTGCACTTTACATCAATTTGATTCCCTTCATGGTTCTGATTTAGCAGAGTAAAAGTGTATCATATACAATTTGTTTTACTTCTTAAGTTTTAAAAAGACCACAAATGGCTTCTTAATTGTTGATGAAACTCAAAACTGACTTTGAAGTCAAAAGTGACATTTTATTGCAAGTAAAAATAGACACAAGCCTCATTTGGTAAAGTGCAACTCTTATTCAACAAATTGAAAATTAATAACGTAATTTTCTTTTGAGTAATAGTCACTTGTGGGGTCCTCTGGCATTGAAAATATAACATTTGAAAAGATACACATTTTATTCTAAAAGACACTGTTGCTTAGAGGCACACACTGCAGATTAGCACATGAAAAGTCAATAGAATTGTAATTTTACATTTTTATCATTTCATCTTGTAATCTGTATCATATGTCAAGCATTCTTATTCCTGCTCCATTCGGTATCATGTATAGTTTTCCATTGATTCATCATTACTTGGCATAGGAACGTTTCTCATATTGATTGTGTAAAATTTTGACTTTGTTGCTGAGTGTTCAATCCCCTTTTTGACTGACTCAAATTTCTCTTTCTGGTTTTTGTTGTTTTTGTTCCATTATTTTATGTTAATTTTGTGTTACATTTCTTATTGCTTTTCATTTAATTTTTTTTATTTAAATTATTGTTGAAGAAACAACTGATCGAAGCCCGCCGAGAACACAGCCTTCTGGCTACCCTCACAAACCTGTCTTTTCAACAAGATCTTATCAGGCGTGGTCGCCTGTTCCTGTCACCGGCCCTGGCCAAGCCAAGTCTGGGTTTGGCTCCCTCTCCAGCTCGTCATCAAACACGCCTTCTGCCTCTCCCTTAAAGTCTGTCTGGTCCATCAACTCTGCCTCTCCCATTAAGACCAACATCCCTGGATCACCTGCCTCCTCTGTAAAGTCAGTTAGTGACACAGCCTCTCCCATCCGATCCTACATATCCATTTCGTCTCCGATAAAAACTGTAATCCACCAATCCCAGTACCCTGTCCAGGTTACCCCCAGTCCCCTGGCTTCACCTGGTAAAAGTGCTTCAGACCCTTTGTCTATGAAAGGATTAGCAGCATTGACTTCTAGGACCCCTATAACGTCAACTGGAGGAGGAAGTCCTTATCTTGAGAGAACGTCAATGGGCCTGACCCCACCAACCTCTCCCAAATCTTCTCTCAGCATGTTCAGTTCTTCCCTGCCATATAAAACTATTTTGGGAAGTTCAACTGGTACAACTCCGTCCTCCTCACCTATAAAAACAGTCCCTGGTCTTACATCTGTGCGTTCTCTTGCGATGGATTCCACTGCTCCTGTGAGAAACCTATTCTCCTCCCTTTCATCACCACTTAAATCCAGCAACTCTCCAAGTGCTGCCGCTCTGATTAATGGAACTGTGTCACCTGCACAATACCACTCTTCATCACCAACATCTCATCTCACCAGCAGCCTGCAAGAAAGAATACAAGCAACCACCAATGCCGCTACAACAAGTGTTAATGCGGCCTTTGATGAGGTTGAAAAGACATTCAATTCTTGCTCTGCAGGTTACGGCACCCTCAAGTCTTTGTCCTCATCTGCCTCCTCCTCATACCAGTCCATTAGGTCATCTGCTTCTGGTTCCCTCTATACCTCCCTGAGATCCCCTCCCAATGTCACCACTGCTGTAACTTCAAGTACAATGACTGTTCCAGTGTACTCTGTGATTAATGTGGTCCCAGAGTCCCAGTTGAAAAAGAGATCTGAGGTGCCCCCCTCAGTTGCTGTCCTTCTGTCACCAAGAAAAAGTATTCCTTCTGACATGAATGTTCAGTCCTCCTTTGTCAGAACTCTGTCCCCTGTCAAAGCACCCCTGTATTCTCCTGGCATCAAATCCAACGCAGCATCACCATTATCATCAAGCCAAGAAATTCTGAAGGATGTCGCTGAAATGAAAGAGGACTTGATTAGAATGTCAGCCATTTTGCAGACAGAACCAAACTCTACAGCCAGCAAAGGGTTTCAGTCCGATTCTCCTAAAGAGGTTAAGATAGAGGATGAGGAGCCATATCGAATTGTGGAGAAAGTAAAGCAGGACTTGGTAAAAGTAAGTGAAATCCTGACTAAAGATTCCAGAAAGGATGGTAGAATTTCTCCTGCCAGAGGTTCATTGGATGACATACACTTCTCAAAAGTCCAAGTTGAACAGCCACCAAGCAACTGGAGTTACCCACCAAGATATGAGACAGTAGTTTCTCAAGCAAGATCAAAACCCATACCTGACAGAGATTTCAATCTGTCCAAAGTGGTTGACTACCTAGCCAATGATAATAGCTCTTTTTCCAAAATGCATGACACAAAACAGAAAGCAGATGAAGGAAAAAGAGAAGCAGAGGGTAAAGAGAAGCAGAAACGAGTCCTCAAACCAACTACAGCAGTTCAGGAGCATAAGCTCAAAATGCCCCCTACAACCATGCGATCTTCCCCTTCAGAAAAAGAATTAAGTAAAGTGACTGATGCACTTTTTGGTGGAGACACTGTGCTGGAATCCCCTGATGACATATTCCATGAACAGGATAAAAGTCCTCTCTCAGACAGTGGGTTTGAAACCAGGAGTGAGAGGACTCCATCAGCTCCTCAAAGTGCAGAAGGCACAGGTCCCAAGACTCCTTTTCAGGATATCCCAGCTCCACCAGTAATCACAGAGACTAGAACTGAAGTTGTGCATGTCATCAGAAGCTACGAGCCAGAGGATGACAAACAGCTTGCAATGGAAGATGCAGATTCTGTTAGAAACATTGATTCAGATTTCAAAAAGCATCAGACTCCCTCTCTGTCAACTCCAGATCAGAATAAATGCCATTCAGTAAAATGTAGCCCTGATGAAGACCCAATGGGAAAGGGAATGAGGGTAAAAGAGGAAACTCACATCACAACCACCACTAGGATGGTGTACCACAAACCACATGGCAAAGAAGCACCATCAGAGAGATGTGAGGAAACTATGTCGGTGCATGATATCATGAAGGCTTTTCAGTCAGGAAAGGACCCTTCCAGAGAGCTAGCTGGACTGTTTGAACACAAGTCTGGCAATGATGAGGTTTCACAAAGATTTCTTGAGGACATCAACTCCAAACCCAAGGTTGAAAGAATAATTGAGGTTCACATAGAAAAGGGTAGTAAAGCAGAACCAACAGAAGTAATAATCAGAGAAACAAAAAACCATGCAGAGAAGGACATGTATTATTACCCCGGGAGTAGACAAGACGATGAGGAGCCTGAGGAGTCACTTCCAGTGTACCTTGAGTCCCCTAGAGTGAATACACCTCTGTCACAGGAAGAAGACAGTCGTCCTAGTTCTGCTCAGCTAGTGGCAGATGACTCCTATAAAACATTAAAGTTACTTAGCCAACAATCTGTAGAGTTTCATGAAGATGAGTCATCAGAGCTTAGAGGAGAATCATACAACTTTGCTGAAAAAATGCTATTGTCTGAGAAATTTGATCAATCTCATTCAGACACTGAGGAGTATCTCAGAGATAAATCTCGGTACCACTCACCTGACAGAAGCACTCATGTAAAGGCTAGGTCACCTGGGCCAAGGACAGAGTATGTATTTAGGTCATCAAGAAATGTCTTTGACAAATCAGGACGAATGGCTAATGTTGATGATAACTTTGACAAACTGACACTTTTGCAGTATTCCTCAGAGCCTGGTAGCCCAAAACAGTCTGTTTGGATGCGTGTGCCAGATGAAACGCAGATTAAGGAGAGAGAACAGTCTGAATATGAGGACAGAGTGGATAGGACTGTTAAAGAAGCAGAGGAGAAACTTAGTGAGGTATCTCAGTTTTTTCGGGATAAAACAGAGCAGCTAAATGATGAGCTGTCATCTCCAGAGAAGAAATCTCGCAGACCAGATTTCAGGGAATCCCGATCTGGGCCCAGTTCAACCCAAAGTAGTCCAGAGAGGTCACCGTATAGGAGTGGGGGTAGTGGGGAGGAGTGGAACAGAGAAAGGTTAAGAGACAGATTTGGCCCTAGTGAAAGAAAATGTTCCAGTCTACCCAGCAGTCCTGAAAGAAGAGTATTGCTCCAGTTAAGTGATAATGACTCAAGAAAACAAGGAGATGGAAAACTACAGGGAAGTGCTGGTGATAGTCCAAAATCTTTTCAAATGTCTTCCTCCAAAGTTAGTGCAGTCAGGCTAAAATTTGAACAAGAGGCTCAGAGGCAAGATAGGGGAAGTTCAGGGAGTCAAAATCAAAACCCTCCAATCAGAAAGCTCCAGGAAACTAGACTACCTGTGTATCAGATGTTTTCTGGGTCTAGTTCTCAAAAAGCACCTGACAGTCCAGCAAACCAAAGAAAATGCAAAGAGACTGAGTCAAATAAGTCATCACCCAAGCATGAGACCAGTGGCAAAGATCAGGAAGAGAATAAGTCGTTCAAAACATGGGAGAGACAGGGGTATGGGCAGTGTAAACCTCAGTCCCCAAAGCTATCCAATTATTCAGCTCAGGATTCCACAAAAGATTGCAGTAGTGATTCCCAAAGACAAGAAACAACAAAGAAAATAATCTATACAGAATTTGTTGTCAGAGAAAGTCCAAGTACCAATGATGGTCTAAAAAAAAACTCGGAATCGCAAATTCCTGTAAGAAAATCGTCTAATTTTTCAGAAAACCACAAATCCACCTCTTTAAAATTAGATGAACCAAGTGAAAGACCAGGGCCTCTTACCCCTACTTTAGGTAGAAATCGGTTACACAGTAGCTCTGAATCCAATAGGTCTACTCGTGGATCATCCTTAGGGAAATCCACAGTCTCCTCAGAGAGTAGCCAGTCAAATGTAGTATGTAATGGCGTTGATGATGATCAAGTACAGTACTTGGATCAAGCAACTCCTGTAGTTGTGACTGAGGGTTTCAAAGATATTAAACCCTTGCCAGTATATGTCTCCATCCAAGTAGGAAAGCAGTATGAGAAAGAAACGAGTTCAGGGCAGCTGGGGACATACAAAAAGATTGTGAGTCATGAGAGCAGGACAGTGCATGAAACAAGAGGCGCAGTTTATAGTGTCAAGCAAAAACAGTCTCCTTCTCCTCAAGGAAGTCCAGAAGATGACACTTTAGAACAGGTAACTTTCATGGATAGCTCTGGGAAAAGCCCTGTAACCCCCGAGACCCCAAGCTCAGAAGAGCTGAGCCTGACATCCCGAACACCAGAGTCTGCGATAGGTTTTATGACCAGCATGCCAAGCACTATCCCAGAGGAGTCTGAGGAGGAAGATGGAAAGACCTTCATCTATAAAGAGCCCTTAAAAGCAAAATCCAAGCCAGCCACTCCAGAGAATCAAAGTAAAAAGCAGGAAGGAGAAAGAGGGAAGTCAAAGGAAAAAAGAGTTGCTTATATAGAGTTTCCACCCCCTCCTCCATTAGAGACCGAGCAGTGCAGTGCTAAGAAAAGGTCTGCATGTGCCTCCTCTGAAACAGAAACAGAGATGATGGAGGTAAATCTGCAAGAAGAGCACGATAGACACCTTTTAGCCGAGCCCATCATTCGAGTCCAGCCTCCTTCGCCTATTCCCCCAGGGGCTGATAACAGCGACTCTAGTGATGATGAGTCTGTCTTCCATCCCGTTCCTGTCAAAAAGTACACCTTCAAAATGAAAGAAGAAGGAGAGAAGCGTCAAAAACACAAAAAGTTAGAGAAAAATGGAACTAAAGAATCTGGGGTTAATGGTGGAAAGGGAGAGGATGCTGAATTGGAGCAAAATGGAAATGATCAGTCCATCACTGACTGTTCAATAGCAACAACTGCTGAGTTCTCCCATGACACAGATGCTACTGAGATTGACTCTTTAGATGGATATGATCTTCAGGATGAAGATGATGGACTAAGTGAAGACCCTAAAACATCAAGTTTGTCCAATGATGGGAAACCTACTGATCGATCATTTAATCAGTCCAAGCTTGAAGTGATAGAAGAGGAGAAATGTGAGGAAGGAGGTGACAATGGAAAGACTAAAAGTGGCACATCTGGAGCCAAAGCTAGTGGAGAAAAAAAAGACTATACCCTTGAAGGAAGACATCCGGATAGGAAGGGCTTTGGGGAGAACTATTTTGGATACCAAATTCAAGATGAGCTGAATTCAACCTTTAAAACTGTTGCTACCAAAGGTCTGGACTTTGACCCTTGGTCAACAAAAGGGGTTGATAATGAAGGGCTTTTTGAGTCTAAAGCAAAAGAAGAGGACCCCAAACCTTACAGTTTGTCGGCTGAAGAAAAATCACAGGCTACAACACCTGACACAACCCCTGCTCGAACACCAACTGATGAGAGCACACCGACTAGTGAGCCTAACCCCTTCCCTTTCCATGAAGGGAAGATGTTTGAGATGACACGCAGTGGTGCTATTGACATGAGCAAGCGGGACTTTGTTGAAGAGAGGCTTCAGTTTTTCCAGATTGGTGAGCATTCCTCTGACCCAACAGGGGAAAAGGGGAGAGGGGGAAAGATCCTGGGGGTACCTTCCTCTCAGTCAAAAACTGGGGAGAGGTCCACAGTAGATGGAAAGATGACAGTTGTAGATACTACCTTAGACAGCAGCACTAGACCAACAACACCAGCAACAACTGCAGCGAAATACAACCCTGCACAGCCTGTCAGTGATGTAGGTTGTGCTGTTACTGATATTCTTGCCTGTGAAGCCATAGCTGAGACTGCCTCTTCATGCACAATCACAGCCTCTAAGGTTGATTCCAAATTACGAACTCCTATTAAGATGGGCATAGCTGCCTCTATAACTGTGAAAAAAGACTCAGGGGATCTCACAGACTGCAAACCTGAGTTGTCAGAGGGTCAGGTGGTGCCAGAATACATTAGTATAAAGGGTCAGTGTTCAGAGAAACAGTCCAGCAGTCATTCTGAGCTTAGAAAAGAAAACAAAGACTACCCATCTGAAAACTGCAACAACAATAATAACCTGGAATCCTCCAGTGTTCAGGCCAACTATATTCAGTGTGGCAGTTTAGTGTTTAATTTGCAGTCCTCCTCTGAGCCCACCTTACAGAAAGCTAGCAGGATAGAAACTCTGTGCTGTAAAGATAAGAACGAGAGAGTAGAAGTGCCCAGCAGCAGTCAGGTTCAAGAGCAGAAGACCGAAACAGTTAAAGAGAGTGAGGCAAAGCAGCCCAGGTCGAGGCTTCCAGTCAAAGCATCAGGCTGGTCATTTCGCACACAAGGAACTGCCATTGGGAAGCAGAAACCCAAACAAGCAGTAGCAGGTGAGGTCAGGAAAAGAGGAGAGCCAGTGATTGCCAAAGTAGAGCCTAGATCAAGGATACCAGTCAAAGACGTTAAAAAGAGTAGTCCTGCTGCTACAGCTAGCTTACCTGTCTCAGTTCGTATTACCTCACATCCAGTAAAGACACTGAATACAGGGAGAGCAGCCATACAACTGCCCACAAGGCAACCACAGAAGGATAGGCATCAGTTCAGCAGTGTCACCAGTGAGGGAGCATCTAGACAGAACAGACAGGATAACCCTAGTGAACTTTGTAAGCGCACCATTGAATACTTTAAAGACATTAGCGGGGAGACGCTAAAGTTGGTGGACCGCCTGTCAGACGAGGAGAAAAAGACGCAAACAGAGCAGTCGGAGGAAGACAGCACCTCCCGAAGCACCTCTCTGTCGGACGCCTCCCAGCCTTCCCAGCCCTCCCAGCCCTCCCGCTCATCCAGGTCTGGTAGAGGTTCGAGGGCTGAGGCCGGGGCCGCGTCCGTAAGGGCAAAGGTGGCGACGACGGACAGGGGTTCCGGCAGTGAGAGGAGCAGAAGGAGTAGGCGGACTGGTGGGAAGGAGGGCAGTCAGGGACTCACAGGGTCTCGAACGCCTCCCATCGCGGAGATCAAGCCTAGTTTGTAAAACTTTCACACTATGTTTAAAATACATCTATATATTTAAATTTTTCACTTTTAGTTGCATGACATTTTTGTGATCATTTATGGATTGACTGGAATGCCTGTGGCGTGTTTACATATCTCGTCAAAGCAGTAGCTGTCATTTAAATTCCTTTTTTTTGTCATTAATGTACTGTGCTGTCAGTGTTACAAATTTTTCTGTCCTCCCCTCCCCTCTTTCAACCTTGTTAAGCATAAACTCGTGGGGCTAAGCATGCCAGTAAAAGTGTCAGATCACTGGCACAACCAGTCCCATGTTTGACAAACTCCCTGGTCTACCTGTCTTTTTGTCTGTGCAGGGTGGTTACTGACTTATTGTGGTAGTTTGTTGTAGAACTTCTTATGCAATTGTCGTCGAGACTAACAAGTGTTTACAAAAAAACTATTTAAAAAAAAGTGTCTATGCATGGTCACATGTTTAGATTATAGATTTGTAGACCTATAAGCCTTTCATTTTATTTTGTTTTGTGCAGTTGTCATGACGGTTACTGCCTGCTTAGAGCATACATACCACAAACAGTCACAGAGCACCACTTACCTTATTGACACATCTAAGTCATAATGTCTAGTAGAAAATATCTTTTTCTTGCCATCTTGAGCTTGAATGTGTTGATGTGATAAATATGGCTGGTAAATTTGGCAAACACTTGGCTTTAGTCAAATAGTTTGAACACATTTTTAAAACTTTTAAAATTTTGTAAACCTCATAATAACAGACCTATGCATAAAAAAAGCAAGTGGCCAGAAAAGGAAATTATGTCATGTTTTTCTCTCACATTAGTGAAAACTCAGGAAGAATATGGATTATTGTAATGTATTGTTATTCTTCTATCATCTTCAGGTCCCCAAAGTCCTTGTGAGCGAACAGACTTGCGCATGGCTATCGTTGCAGATCACTTGGGGCTCAGCTGGACAGGTGAGAAACTTGCTGTAAACATTTAAAATAAAATTTGAAAATCACTTAATGTGCATTTATATTACCAGTTTAATTTAAAAAGTGAAACTCTTTTACTATGCAGATTCATTATATAAACACATATATGAAGCATTTTTTTCTGTTGCATAAATATTTGGAACATCTAATGAAAACTCAAATTTCTGTTTCTAGGGAGTTTGGAATATTACATTAAAAAACAAATCTTATCAACAGTGTAGTCCATTTTTTATGCTTAGCTCAGGTAAGATATTTGTAATATTGTCCAGGAGCTGCAGCTTATGTCCTGTATACAGCAGTTTGTGAACAGCCAGCTTCTTTATCACTGACCTCTCCTGGCCTATCGTCTTTATGGAAGGAGTTATTGACTGTCTGCTGGACAACTGTCAACTCAGTAGTCTTTTGTGTGACTGTGTTGGTAATAACATAACATACATTTATTAAAAATACTTTTTAATTGGTCATATGTAACATTCAGATTGTCTGAGAAGCTGCATTTTGAATCATAGTCAGCTACGTTAACATAAATCATTAGTTAAAACGTATTACTCTGTTTGTAAGGCATCATTACAGAATATTAGGTTATCCTTTTCTATTCACTGAAATAAATGAACTTTTCCATAATAATTTAATTTGGTCAGTTACATTCACACCTCCTCTGCTTAGTTTCCCTAAAGAAATTCCTCTTTCCTTTGTTTCACAAACTATGTTTTTTGCTGCCATCTTCAGGTTATCTGAAGCCAGACAACTGCATTATTTTAAATCAATGCACGTTTTAACTAAATCGCAATGTCTACAATATACTCAGTTATTGGTTGACCTCGAGGCATGTTACTTGGTGCTCATTTTAAAACTAATGTGGCTTTTCTAGCATCTACACTACGTAAACAAACCTAATAAATAATAGAAGCCTAGCAGGAAGTTAGTACTCTAATGTTGCTTTGACAAGTGGAGGTATGCAAAATGTGGAAGAGGCAAAAATACCTGAGTATAAAACAGATATGTTATCCATTTTAAATATTTTATTTTCACAACTAATGTCAGAGTCTCTTTCTCTAATCACAGAGCTGGCTCGAGAGATGAACTTCACAGTGGACGAGATCAACCACATCAGACTTGAGAACCCTAACTCTCTGACAGCACAGAGCTTCATGCTACTTAAGAAATGGGTCAGTCGAGAAGGGAAAAATGCCACAAGTAAGTCTATTTTTATATATGAAAACATTACTTTCTTCTACAGTCAGGATCTGAAACTGATTTATTATTTTCACAAATGCTTGTATTTAAAAGAAAGTTATCTATTTCCCTGTTGTTCTCCTTTCTATCTCATTTTGTATCTGCTCTAAAATGTAGTATAGATTATACTTTAACTGATAACATACAAATTACTAAGTGGTTTACTTTTGCTGCTGTTTATTTTTCATGAATATATTACAGTTTTTGTTTAAGTCATTAAAAAAAAAGAGATGTGGTTTCTTTTCTCTCTTTTTTTTTCTCCACAGCGGATGCCTTATCTGAAGTGCTGACCAAAGTCAATCGGATGGATATTGTGACTTTGCTGGAGGGCCCAATATTCGACTATGGTAACATTTCAGGCACGAGATGTTTTGCCGATGATAACGCTGTTTTCCGGGATCAGGCTGATGGTAAAGTTTAGCTCTACTAGCTGACCTCTTACCTCTCCCTGCTACCTTTTCTTTTGTACAAATGCAAATATCTAAAGTAGATATTATTACACTAAGATTAGTACTTTGGACAACTGGGTCCCGCTGTTTTCCAAATGCTTTGTTGATTTCTGCAATTGCACAGCATATTTGGGACCAAATGGGACCAAAGCTTAACATTATCTTTTACTTTTAAATGTATATTTAAACTTTTTTAATGACTCTTCAACTTATTCTAGGATGTTTGTTTATTTAAATTAAGATATTCTTGTTCAGTTCAATAAGGATCAAGAAGGTGAATCCAGTTGTCCCAAATAATCATTTTTACTGATAGAACCCTTTTATAAATGCATGCTTACTCTAAACTGCTTTAGATGTTGCTGATTTTTGTCCAAGTAGAAATTAACTTTATAGAGTCTGCCTTTCTCCCTCTATTGTGCCTTGTAGAAGTATTCATTTCTGGTAAACCTCTCATCTTGTCACATTACAACCACAATGATATTTATGGGGATTTATTGTAATAGACCAACACTAATTGTGCCTAATTATGAAGTGAAAGGGGAATATAAAGGATTTGAAATTCTTTTAAAATAAAGTCCTTGAGTGTGCCGAGCACTTGAGTTCAGTCTTGACGCTCCTGAACAAAATTCAGTGCAGCCAATTGCCTTTAGGAGCCTAAAAGAAGTAAGGTAGAGTAACTGCAGAGATCCATGGCTTATATCAAAGAATCACCTCCATAGATCCTGTTCATCCAGAAAAGTGGCAAAAAGAAAGCCATTACTGATAGAAAAAAGGTCTGTGGGACACAGCAAATATGTGGAAGACTGTGCTCTGGTCAAATGGGACCAAAACTGCCGGTGGCAGCATCAAACTGTGTGTATGCGTGCTTGTGTGTGTGTGTGTGTGTGTGTGTGTTAGAATGGCTTAGTCAATTGAGCACCTGTGGCAAGATTTGCAGATGCTCTCTATCTAAGAAGAATGAGGGGTTAAAACAATTCATGGGATGCTGGTTAAGACATAACTTCAACATACTCACAGCTGTAAATTCAGCCAACACTTTCATTTGCCAAAAGGGTTGAAAACCATGTATTACTGGCCTTTCTCTTCACAACTAGGAACAACTTTAATTTGGTAAATCAAAGAAAATGTGTGGAGGTTTGTGTTCGCAACATGCAAAAAAGTTAAAGGGGTGTGAATACTTTTTCAAGGCACAGTTTTTAGTTTCTCCTAGTCATCCTCCAGTTCCTCTGAGCCTTCTTTGGATAGATGAGAGAAATTATTCCTCCTTGAAACCAGACTGCCTCCTCCTGCATTCCCTTCACCTCCCCGCAGTATTACGGGTCGCTGATAACAGCACAAAACTGCTCTTAACTATTTAAGAGTCATCCACATGTGCTTGCTCCTGAATCCAACATCATGCATCTTTTCTGTTGCACAATCATTATTTCACAGCACTTTGTGTTCTTTCCCCCCCCTCTTTCTTCAATTCCTCTTTTGTTTTGCCCTGTATGTCCTCTGCTATTTTATTTCTTCGTAGTGTGTGTCATTATACCCTTAACTCCTAGAGGCACTGAAACGGCTTATATCCTGCCGACACCGAGTCCATATTTCCCTACACCGACACCAACTCCTCCACCCACTCCCCTCACACCTTCTGCGGCAGCTACCTTCCGTCCTTTATCACCACGCCGCTCTCCGAGTTATGAGTCGTCCATTTCGCTCAAAGACTTGGCGCCTCCTGCACCATTGGAGCTACCACAGTCTAACTGCCCCCACTCTCATTCCTTGCGTCCCGTTCCTCAGTGGCCCTCTTCTGATCCATGCGAATTTTCCTTCTTGCCACAAGTTTCCTCTCCAATCCCCCTGATCACCTCACCTTTACCTTTGTCCCCTGCACCTTTTTCCCCATCAGGCTTTTCAGTCTTATCCATCCCAACTTCTCCCACATCAGTCCCAGCCTCCCTGACTCCTAACACATCCTGCCCTGTCGCTTTACAAGCAAACACAGCCTCCCTCACATTATCTGAATTGTCTTCTGGCTTGTCCTCTCAAACCACATCTTCCTTAAAACCAGACCCCAGTCCCACAACCCCTACCTCCATATTTTCTTCTCATGACACCAACCTATCTCAGCCCATTACCACCCTAGCACCCTCTGCCAGTGACTATGCAAGCAAAGAGTCTCTAGTTGCCCAACCGTACACCTCGTCCCGGCCTGCTTCCCCTCTCTCCGTATGCACCCTTCCTCCGATTTCTCCCTCTGGGTCCCGTTGCCCCAGCCCTGCCCCTTCTTCTCCTCCTTTGCGCTCCCTCTCTCCTTGTCCTGTTTGCCAGTGCAAATGTTTGACCTCAGTCAACCCGCCACCCGCTCGAACCCGCTCAGATCCTTCTAAAATTGAACTTTTTATTTAGCTCTCTCTGGGTTGATCCCCCTTCCTCTCTGTCCAATCCTTCCTTCCTCACATCTCTCATCTGTCGTCTGTGTCATGTGAGCATGTAACACAACACCCTGGCAAATAATATGATCTTACACTTACCACTACCCACACTGTGATTCATGTAACCTTAGGGTGCAGCTTTATCATCTTATCTCTCTGAAACTGTAACAGTCTGAAAATCAGAGACTCTATCACTCTATATTTGTGATAGTTTTTAAGATAGAAATATTTTTTTCTGTTTCTATTGAGCAAATCCATGGTTCTCAAACTCTAGCACAAGAATCACTTGTGATAAATGACCTACTTTCATAGATGCTTATTACAAATTCTGATATTAACTATGCAGAATTAGATTTGTCTTATATGTCGGAGCAGTGAATGACGTTACACCTGAGTTAAGATCATTCTGGTTGCAATTGTGACTTCTCATTTCAATGTTGGATTGCTTTGTTGACTTGTTCAGCACTTTTGTCAGGTTCTGTTGTTTCCAAAGTGCTCTGTCACATGGAATTTAGTTTTTTTTGGGTAACTATCATCAGTAATATAATCTGATACCAATGTATTGCACTCTATCTTATGTTTTCAAACAGTTTACACATTGACCATCAGAAGTGCTAATAAATAAGTAATGCAGGCATGTTTCACTACTTCTACATCTGAGGCAGCTATATGAGACACTAGACCTCTTAGTGAGGCTTGACATTCCTAGAGAGAATAATGACGTAAGAGGCACTGGTTTTTGTTGGGGGTTTTTTACTGGGAACTCAGAACATCAGATTTTCCAGAACAAAGAGAACGTTCCAATTTTTGCAGGGTGAAAATTAACATGCTAACATAAGCAATGGAGTGAACCGAGAACAAGTGCCTGTACAATACTTATGCTGTGTTTTTTTTATCTCTGTCGTTGGAACTCGGCTCTGGAAAAGGCACTGAATCTCAGTTAACAATATTTCTGTTCCTAGTTTGGAATCCAGTGAATTCTGCTAATTAGTAACCTGATCACTTAGCGAATCATGTTGCAAATCAGTAGGGGTTTCCTAATTTAAATGCTAAGTGACCTTGCTAACAGCTCTTCGAAATCTGTGCTAATAAGCATGCATTTCTCTTCTTTACGTTCTTTCAAACACTGATTTCTTGGCAAATAAGTTAGAAGACAAATAGGGTTTGCTAATACGTAAGCAAAGTGATCAGGCTAACAATTATTAGCAATAGAAGCTAATGACAATTTATTTCTTTGCATTTTGTTGTTTTAATCACTGTAGAAACAAATATAATTACCATCAAAAGTAAAAAAAAAAAAAAAAGGTTTTGTTTTTATACTGCAGCTATCATTATTATGAATGGCTGTCATATTCTATTCAGACATTGGACATTGGAATGTGGTGGGGTGAAAAATGCACAATTAGCTATACAAATATGCATTATTGAACCACATCCCTTAACTTTTTGGACAGTCCCATTGTGCCAGATTGCCTAATTCAAAAAAAAACAACTGATCAAAGTCCTGTTATGACACTGTTTTAAATTGTCAATCCTATTAATGGTACTTAAAACAACTTAGTATTTAAGGAGGTGGTACTTGTTATGAAAAGTTTGAGAACCAATGGACTAAATACTTTACACACACATACTTTGCAAGAAATAGTTTAGAAGATGACATTTGTGATGCTTTAATTGATAATATTTACACTTTTATTACTGAATGTACTTCTTACATTGATTTGCCATTCTGTAATTTTATACCATATCTTGGCTGGTGTTTGATTGGATACTTGCTTTGCACTTGAGTCTTTATCTCATTGTCCATGTCACATGGTTTTTGGATTGGGTTTTGTGTTTTTGTCTGTGTCTGCTTGTGTCGTGTTCTGTTGTGGCATGCTTCTCTCGGTGTCTGTACATTTGTCATCCTGTCGCCTACAGATTATCAGAGCATTCTAGCCGAGCTGCAGTCCCCTGCCGCTCTGCAGCCCACCCTCCACTTCCTGGAGCCTGAACTCCCTGTCACCCCCAACCCTTCCCTTGCCCAGCATCAGCATCTCCATTACCCCGAACCAGACAACTCTTGCAGTCAGCCTCAGTTCGTGGATTGGAGTCCCGTTGTTGATCCTTGTAGTGAAGAACCAGACAGCCCACCTAAGAGTCCCCCCAGGCCCTGTGAGCTTGCCCTGCCTGCCCCAACCTTTGATCTTCCCGACCCGCTTCCTCCTAAGGTCAGAAAGCCCCACATTGCTTTGAACGACCAGCTTCTTTTGAGTGAGGAGGAGGACAGACCTTTTCAAGAAATGGAGCCCACCCTCAAGCCCAGATCCCAGTCCTTTCCGACAATGTGTGAATTGGACATCGACATGGCGTTCTCTACCTCTTCTCCTTCGCTGTCATCAATGTCATCGATAACCCCATTGTCCCCTGACAGATCATGTATAGGTATGCGGTTGGGAAACACTTCAGATGGGGCACAAGAGGATATAGGTCAAACAGGCGGTCAAGTGGAAGTGAAAGAAGAAATTGAGAAAGTGGTTGAGATTGTTACGGCACAGTTGGTAGAGAGGAACGGATTAGTAGAGAAGTTGGTAGAACAGGAATTGATCAAAAATGTGGAAAGGAAGTGTGAGATGGTTTCAAAAGACAGGTCTCAGTTGGTAGAAGAAGGGAACATTTTGCTGGAACCGAAGTGGTCCACAGAGCAAGATAAAGATTATGTTAATGAGCAATACGATGACGTTGGAGATGGGAGTAGAACAGCAGCATGTGAGGAGGAGAAGGCTGAAGATGAACGCAATGTCTTAATAGAGCATGTTAGTCTAATAGATAAAGTAGTCAAAGAGGCTGTTGGTCAATCACTGGATGTTGGGGAAAGAGTACAAGTGAAGGAAAAAGTGGAAGATCCTGAGTCAGAACTGCAGTCTAAAGATGGACATGACATCTGTGACACATTAGAAGGGGCAACAGAACGCCAGACTTTGCCTGACCTTTCCCCTCAAGCTTGGGTTGAAGCACTTGAGCAACTGCAGCCCTATGAGTCTGGATCCAATGAGAAAGAAGAGAAGCAGAGAGGCAGAGAAATTCCAGAGGAGGCATTAGGATCTCTGTTGGAGGAGGTGAATAAAGAAGGCTCAGAGGAGAAGGAGAAGGAGGAGGAGGACGAAAAGGTGACTCAATCCAGGAATCAGGAGAGACTTGAAGAGGTTGAACACGCAGAAAAAAACATATGTTCACTTTCAGGATGGCACAGCGACTCATCCAGTGTGAATGTTGAGCCGCCAACTCCGGGCCGCAGTGTCAGCTCAGACTTACTCGACAAGCAGGAAAGGTACAAGTGTAACCCAACAGAATGGCACCTTAAGTACGACTTAAAAGGGGAAAAAAATACCCACTGACTTATTTAAATGAAAATTTGTTTGTTTTTATTTTTTTTTACCCGACAGTCAGGAAAACTCTAGTGAGTCTATCACCTCCTCATCTAGAGCTGAATCAGGGAGGTCCAGACCTAACGGTGATAACTCGAAACACTCACCTCAGGACGCCTCATCAGACTCATCTAACGGCAGAAAAGACGGGACGCCTGTGTCGGAGAAAAAAGTGCAGGTGATGTTACAGTAAATAATATTTGTTTTACTAATCATGCAAAAGGATTGTAATAAAAAAAATTCTTCACCTGATGGAAGTTGGTTGTGGATTACAGTCAACTAAAATTAGGTTTCTAAGATAAATAAAATACAACATAAAACCAGCTAAATGTGATTTTCATCCATAGATGTTATAG
Source organism: Alfaro cultratus (assembly GCA_903066825.1). Classification (NCBI taxonomy): domain Eukaryota; kingdom Metazoa; phylum Chordata; class Actinopteri; order Cyprinodontiformes; family Poeciliidae; genus Alfaro; species Alfaro cultratus. The sequence goes on from CAEFZX010021346.1 coordinate 70,772, forward strand.
TATAGGATTGTTATGGGCTACACAAATAGCTGACTTGTCAGATGTCCATTAGATAATATGTGATGGATAGCTGAAAAACAAAATAAACAGAAATAAATCCTTGAAATATAGCACCCTGGGTGTAATGGCACTATTTATGAGTTTGAGAATTACTGAAATAATTCATAACTTGAGATGCTCCTTTATACTCGGTTAGAGCTCAGTGAGGAAATCAACAAAATGTTTCAAATGACAAATTTGTGTATTTGTTGTGTAATCTTTTAACCCATTCCTCCACATCAGGATAGTGTAGATTCTGGTTCAGAGGAAGAACAGACTGTAACCACCAGAATCTACAGGCGGCGTCTCATTATAAAGGTACCCTGAAAGCCTGAAGTACAGGCTCGGTGGGCTTTGGTTTGGTTTGGTTTAGTTTATAGTTCACCGCCTCATTCTGGTGTGCGCTCTGTAGCTTTGGTCTCTATGCCGATAGGTTTTCTCCATGTTTGTGTGTCTTGTGTTTTTAAAGCAGAAACATTTGAGTACATGTGTCATTGGTTGTATTAATGGCAGTTTACGACTGAGGACTAACTCGGGGCTTTCTCGTTTTCTGAGGTTTTCTTCTAGCGTGGTGTTTGCGATGGATTATTTCACTACTTTTTGTAATAGGAGCTGAAATAGAATTATTTGCTAACCGCAAACACTTACAGGGAGAAGAAGCAAAAACCATCCCAGGCGAGTCTGTGACGGAAGAGCACTACATGGACCACGATGGTAACCTCATCAGTAGAAAAGTAATGCACAACGTTCATTCGGATGTATCATTTATCTCTCCAAATCAGGAGAGAGAGTCTGTTTTTCTTTTTAGAAGGAAACAGGAAACAGCTGATTATTTATCCCATTGCCTTTGCCTTGAGCAGGTGATCAGGAAGGTAATTCGGCGAGTCTCAACTCCCACTCCAGAAAACCAAGGAGGTGACAGGTGGCACAGTGACCTTCACCACAGTCCCACTCAACAGGATTATGGGTCAGAGGTTGGCACAAAGATAACCCTTTAATTATTCTTCCTGAAGGGTTAATCTACATGGGTGTATGGATTTCTGAGGTCATAATCTGGAGGAATCTAACTGCTGATTAAAAGGTTGGCTTAAAGCTGCACTGAGCACAAACAGCTTTTAACACAATTAAGGCACACATTTAATTGACTTTAAATGGCTAAATGGATTTTTTTGTTAATAAGGTCTATTTTTCCTTTTTCTGGTAACAGCCATGTAGAATCACAGGTTTAAAGATGGTGCACAAAATTGAAATTATCATCATATGTGGCAGTGACTTTCTGTTTTTGAAATTGTGACAGAAAGTCCCCTTTTGTGTGAGAAAACGTCCAAGAATTAAAAATCGTTTAAAAAAAAAAAGAAAATTCCCGAACTTGTTAGAATTACAAGTTAATAAAAAAGATTTCTAAAAATATAGGTGCTCAGGTCTGTTTGTGTGCAGCTTTAAGGTAAACGAGAATCAGTTCCGTTTTATCAGGTTTTTCTTCAGTTCTGCAGGGTCATTCTTGTTAATTGCATTAATATTACTGCTCTCATTATTTCAACTCACTGGGATAAAATGCTTTTATTTGATATGCAGCCTTGCATGCTGTATATGAATACAACAGACAATGCAAACCACTTTGCTCCTCACTGTGTGTGTTTTTGCTGTTTTCTTCTAGCCTAACCATTTAATAATGATATGAGTGCTGTGACTTTGTTGTTTCTAACCCTCTCATAATATGTTATTTTTCCTTCCAGGTACATAGCTGGTGTGGTGTGGTCATAATTGTTTATTTTCTGTAACACAGCTATAACTAACCCTTGCTTTGGATGAAAGCACCATGAAACCAAACCATTTAGGTTGAGGCCTTCGTGTGCTGTTGTGTCTGGTGTTTTTCTATCTAGTTTGAGGTTTCACATTGATGTTGAGGTTGCATGCTGTTAAAGGGACGGAGACATTTTAATTAAAGAAATTTCTGTGTTTTTGTGTTTTTCAGCCGGGGGATGGAGCGAGGAAATGCAGACGATCGGGTGACAAAAAGCACCTCTAGTAGGGATGGGTTTGGTTTAGCAGGTACATTAAAATACAGTCTATAAATAAATGCTTTTTTTTTTTTTTTTTTACAAACTTATATACGTATTCTCATAACATATCCAACTTATACCTCTATTATGTAATCCTTTCCCTTTCATATTTTACTGCAAATAGTTCGGCATTTAGTAACTGGAACCACAAATAAACAGTTACTTAAGCTTTGTTTTTAGTGCCAATTGGACATCACGGTTTATGATGGCACTAAAATAGACTAGCTTTGCATTAATATTGTTATCACTGGTTAGGATGCTTGTTGTGAAAAACATTAGATGTCTATTTAATTGAATTTTATTTTCTTTAGCAGAAGTTGAGGCTTTAGCAGTTTCTTGTCAAACAGTAGATATGCGTAGTCAGTTTCCATCCCAATGAAGCTGCTTGGCAATCAGCCACATACTGAGCAGACCAACTGAGCTGTTCAATTACAAAAAGTTATCAAAACATTATTTTTAGATGAAGTTATACGCTTACAGTGGTAAGCTTTAGTCGCATTACAACCGCAAACTTCAACGCATTTAACTAGGATTTTTTGGGCTAGAAAAACAAAGTAGTGGAAGGAAAATGCTACACACCTTTGAGTCTTTTATTTGAGTAATATAGTTGCAGCTGCAAGTCTTTTGGGGTACGTCTCTATCAGCTTTGCATGTCTGGAAACTGACATTTTTGTCTATTCTTCTATGTAAAATAGCTCCATCAGATCAGTAGGAGAAAATCTGTGATCACCACTTTTCATTTCTTGCCTCCGATTCTAGGTTAGTTTTAAGTCTGGACTTTGACTAGCCATTCTAAAGTATGCCGAACATGCTGTACTGTAACTGTAGTCACCCAGAGCTACTGTAATATGACTTTTAGATTTCAAAAACACATTTTTCAAGGGAATGAGGTGGTAACTTCACTATTTGATTCAAATGTGTGTCCCTGCATTCAGCTCCATCCATCTTCCTTTAAACTCTTTTGCTTGGCTTGTACCACACTACAGAAAATTGGATCCATCAAATGATGCATAGAAATATAAACAATTTTGCACATCGAACATGAATATGTAATTTATCATTTTAAGCAGCCCTTGGGAGATTGGAAAAAGAAAGAAAGCTAATTTGATCACATACAGTACTTGCTGTGTTTCACTGTACTCAGTGTAAAAGGCTGACTGGTCTGAGCTTGCTTATCCCCTTAGCCACTTTTCTGCCCTGCTAAGTGAGCGTGAATAGGAGCCAGTTACAAAGAAAACAGGGCTTATTGATAGCACACACCTCAGCATTGCATTGCGTTGCTGATACCCCTGCATGCCTGTTTTTGTCCACCAAATCCCCAACTCAGAACAGCCTCGTAGCATCCGAAAAGAGTTTATCCCACCGGCCAGACTGTTAATCCCAGCTGCTGCTCACCCTTATGTTTGCTGGGAATCATTCCATCTGTGGACATGTCTCTTCAAAACAGAATGGCGCTGCTGTGAAATCAGAAAGAGAGTTTCTATAGTAACAAGGGTCATGGTAGCGACTACGTGTCAAGATTTACCGTTATATAATTATATCAAGAGTGCAGCAGAACCTCTCCATGCACCTTCCAATTAAATATCATGCAGTGCCTTGCTGAAGTTGATCTTTTTCCACATTTTGTCTCATTACAAAAACAAACTATACTGAATTTTGCAATGGAATTTGTACATTAAATTTTGTGTTGGTTTACTAATGGCCCAATGAAATATCCTGAAGTTTGTGGCTGCAACATGACAGGGTTATAAAACAGTCTAAGATGCACGCTTATGTCTTCTAGTAATATTTTTCTTGAATAAATTTGTGCATTTGAGATGGTCATATCATCTGTAACATTTCACAAAATATTTTGTCTTGCAGGCTTACAGGAACTACGTTAGATGTTACCTGGGATCAAGCGCTCAAACCATTTTGGGAGCTCCATCCATTGTGAGGGATTAAAATAAAGGTCCAGTCTGCAGAATTTCTGCATCAAACAAATGATGTTTATCCCGTAAGAGGAGCCACACCTTCTCAGATTTACGCATGAGCATGAAAAACTCACTTTTGGTCACCATGAGGACCAGGAAGTTCCTTTCTCTGTTTTTTTTTTAGTTTTTGGGACTGTGGTGGACCAGTAGACAGTGATTCTGCTTCCTGTTTTGCGTGAAACAGTCTGTGCCGTGGATCCACTGGTGGTGCGAGAACTTTCTTGAGGAGCATCGTTTGCTGTGGAAATAATTATAATAATAATAAAAAAGACTGCAAAGGCACAACTGTGACCAAAGATGGCACAAATGCTCCAGGAAAGGATAAAGCAGATATGGTACCACAAAAATAACTTATAAAACACTTCTGACCCGACTACAACACTCGCCTTATAGTTTTTCTTGATTCATTACTGTCAGGATGTAAATTCTTTGGGGATTTTTTTTTTGTTTGTTTTTGCTCCTTTTTAAAACTTAAAGTAACAAAAGAGCTTTTTTTCTGTATAGAAAATGACTATGTGTATACTTCTGAAATAAAGGGCGAGTTAGTAATAAGAGTGCACTGAGGAGACGGATCTTTTCAAGTGCTTTCATAATCTACAGAAGCAGTTCCACTTTCAAAGATCTGACTGTAACTTCACAAGTTCTTGTATATTTAATTATTAGAGCAGGTTTAATGTTTGTACACACAAAAAAGCTGGTTTGATTTTAATAGGGAGAAGGGGGTGGGGGGATTTCCAGAAACTTTCTGTTCCCAAACTGGGAACTGATCTAATCCTGCAAAAAAAAAAAGAAAAGAAGCAGCCTTTCAGAGTAACTCATATTTTCATGCATGCTGTTCACCTTATTTTAGGTACAATTTTTACAAGTTTGCAAACACTGTATTTAAGTGACAAAACCCTTTATCTCTGTACACCTAAAGCCCTGAAACTTGTCACCAGTTTTATATTTTGGACTGGCAAAGGATGCCATTGACGTGTTTTTAATGCTGGGGGTTGGGATGAAAAAAAAAACAAAAAAACACATATATAGCTTGTTGAGGGTGTGATGTCTTGTCTGTCTGTGTTGAAAAACCGAGAGAGGGCCAGCTTCCGCTTAGAGGACAAGGTGACCTGAATGTAAATGCTTGTAGGCTGGTTCGCTGTAATATTCAACTCGTTCTGTGTGTATTGGCGATAAGGTGTTGGAGTCCCTGTACACTGTTAGACTGTAATCATTTTAACTGAGTGTCGATTTGGTTTTCTAACAGCTGGTGTGGTGTTAAGGAAGAAACATTGGGGCATTTTTTTATTCTTATTTTTTTTGGACATATAATCACGGGTGGGTGGGAGGTGAAATATCTCCTTGGTTTAAAACACATTAAAGACACATAAAGGATTTGTTTGATTGTAGCTCTACATAGCATAATGTATGACAAAACACTGGATGGATCCAAACAATAATTTAAACATAAAATAAATTGTGTTTAACTCTGAAACTGTGTGATCTCTTTAGGCTTGAGAGACTGTATATGCAGTGTGAAATAGAAATGTTCTCACTAGCTCACTGAGAGGATTTTATTTTATATTAGGAGCCATCTTTGTATTGGTTTTCATTAGATACCCATGTAGTTCTAAAGTGTGGTGTTCTACTGATGCGAAGCCTCAGTATGCTGATGTCTATGCTGTGGACATGGATAAAAAACAATGTGACCTGTTTTTTATTTTCCTTTTTTGGGTATGGGGGTGTTTAGAAGAAGTCAGGTATGGTGTAAAATTACATCCCCTTCTACTGCTATGTCAATCAGGGGGTACAAAGGATCCTTTGATATGGTTTGAAAATCAATTTTTTTTGTCAATTTTGTTAAGTGTTTTCACCTGAGCAGACTTTTTGATGTACAATTCTTACTAACAGAGTGAAGCCATTGAAAATGTAACTATTCTAGCACTTTGGTTATTCAAGGTCTTTTAGAGGCTATAGCAGCAAATGATGCCACCACAAATGTTTCAGACATCTTTAAAAAAAAATTCAACCTAAAAATTAAAAAAAAAATAATTAAATAAATAAAAATGCTAAGATTTCGCAATATGGCTGTTTCTCCTCTCTTTTTTGTGTCCATAAATGGTTTGATATGCAATAACACAGTTTTTTTTATGCAGTGTAGATGAGTCAGGTTTGTAGGCTGCCTTGCTTTTCAGTTCCACCCACATATTTTCTTTGAAACTAACATCAGGGCTTTGTGATAACCTCTCCACAACACTGACATTATTGTCATTAAGCCATTTTGTAACTAATCTGGACTATTCTTCCATTTGGCAGACCCATGCTTTTACTTCCTTACTTATGTTTTGTGACATTGCTACAGTATTATCACATAATGTTCCTTCCTCATGAGGCCATATATTTTGCCAGTCCCTCTGGCAAACAAGAACAACAAAACCAACATCATAATCCCGTCACCTCTATACTTTTTCTCTTGGGATTGTGTTTTCACTCCCTTCTTTTTCTTACAACTATGACATTCACTGTCATCATATAACACTGAAAGTTATATGATGACATGCTATGTCTTTCAGAGACATTGAATGTGTTTGAACACATTGCTTTCTCTGTTCCTATGTCCATTTGTTAACTGTAATCTATTTTTTTTAAATATTACTTTTTGCTGAGTGACCTTCCAGCCCTCGTCTGTAAATAAGGACATTTTCTCAATGCATACACATTTCCCACCAAAAGAAATTCATCTCCCTTTCCTTCCTAAATGGCATGATGGCTAGACATTCCCTTGGCTTGCACATACAGATGTGCTTATAAGTTTACATACCCCAAAAAAATTTATTTTTTCTTTGGCCATTTTTCACTCACCTAGAGATTAGGTGAAGCCGTTCATTTTCAATCAACTGTATTTACTCTTCCTAAATCATAATAAGAATGGAAAATGCCCAAAAGTTTGCCTCATGTAAACTTTGATCAAAAGTTTACATACCCTGGCCATTTTGGTCTCATGACATGCACCCAAATTGGCACAAATGGGCTTAAAGGCAACCATCTTGACCTATGATCTGTTTGCTTGCAACCAGTTTATAAAAGAAACCCAGTGAGTTTCGGGACTTTTAATAGACCCTTGTGTCTTCCATGCAGTGCTGCATTGATGTTTTGAGTTTCTGAGTCACGGGGAAAGTAAAAGAATTGTCAAATGATCTGTGGGGGAAAAATAACAGAACTGCATAAAACTGAAAAGATGTTGAAAAAAAATGTCCAAGGAACTGAGAGTACCAGTCATTAGTATTAGAACTCTAGGTGGAAAATGAGGGATTCTGTTCAAACCAAAGCACGATCAGGCAGATGAACAAATATTTCAGCAACAAATGCCAAAAAAATTGTTTGGTATGCAAAAAAACAACAACAACAAACTCACAAATGACTTGTGCTGATATAAAAGGTTGCAAAATAAAAGTGATGTGACTGCTCAAGATGAATGTCTTTGAAGAACAATGGGCTGCATGGTCGAGTCACCAGAAGAAAGACATTACCACAAAAATGCTACACAGTATCTCACTTTCAATACGTCAGGCAGTACAGAGATGAGTGTCAACATTTCTGGAAAAAAGTTATTTGGATTGATGACACCAAAAAGTATTTATTTAACAAGAAATCTGGTGGTCTACAGTTCTCTTCCTGATATCTTGTCTCACTTATTTAGATTTTTTCCATGATTCCACTCAAAGATTCGGTGTGTTTGTTGTTCCGTTGTAAAAACCACCCAGATCCAAATAAACTCAGATATTTAAATAAACCTATCAGAAGCTTACAAAGCAATGGAAGAGCAGTGGAACAAAGTGACCTGATCTGATTTATCACATATTCTTTGTGTTTGTTGGTAATATCTACACATGCCATCTAAGGGAAAATAAAGTGGCAGGGGCAATTTGATACATTGGTCAATGTTCTGCAGGGATTCCTGAGAAACCTTGAAATTCTGCCATGCATGTGGGTGTTACATTGACATGAACCACATATCTAAGCATTTCTGTAGACGCTGGGCTGAATTTTATCAACAGTTCAAACTGTGTCACCGGCAAGAGTTTTGTTAAGTCTTTATTCGCTTGGTGAAAATACACACACACACAAAAAAACATTTTCTGCCGTTTGTCATCGAGCAATCCTTACATTGATACAGGCCAGAAATAATTACTGTACACTGATCAAAGGTATGTTCCCTTTTTATAGATTTAGTTCTCTCCATAAACATACAGTACAGACCAAACGTTTGGACACACCTTCTCATTCAATGAGTTTCCTTTATTTTCATGACTATTGACATTGTAGATTCACACTGAAGGCATCAAAACTATGNTAAACAAAAAAGTGTAAAACAACTGAAAATACGCCTTATATTCTAGTTTCTTAGCAACCTTTTGCTGTGATTACTACTTTGCACACACTCTGCATTCTCTTGATGAGCTTCAAGAGGTAGTCAGTCACCTGAAATGGTTTTCACTTCACAGGTGTGCCCTGTCAGGTTTTTCTACAATCTAATCTACAATTTTCATAGCCATCAAAATTAAGAAAACCATTTGAATGACCAGGTGTGTCCAAACTTTTGGTCTGTACTGTAGGTAAATGATTAGATCTCTTGAGAGATGCATTTTGTCTGGGACCTTGAAACTCAAGTTTGCATTGTAGCACATGACATGGTCATGTGCTACAATGCACAAGAATAAAGAATATTGAATTTTTAGGCGTAAGCAAGAATATTTCTATCTTATATTTTACAAACAGAAAGAACTGAAGGCTCTACTTTGTGAAATCAAAATGTCTCAGCAAAATGTACCATTCACTATGCAGTACTGGAGACATCCTGGTGGGGTCGCTATGTCGGCACGCCGGGGCAAGGTCACACCGTGTACCGTTCTGCCGTGCTCGCCCCTCACGCTTTCTGCTGGAGCAGCCTCTTCCCTTCCTTCCCTCTCCACTTACTGCCGCACAGCCATGGCGGACAGCGCGAGCGAGAGCGACACCGACGGAGCGGGGAGCAGCTCGGCCACCCCGATGTCATCCTCCGCTTCAAATTCTGGGAAACCAAGTATAGTCATTTCACAGTTTCGCCTGGAGGAACTGACGAACCGTCTTGCATCGTTGCAGCAAGAGAACAAAGTTCTGAAAATTGAGCTCGAGACGTTTAAACTAAAGTGCAAAGCCCTGCAGGAGGAGAATCGGGACCTCCGCAAAGCTAGCGTCACCATTGTGAGTAACGTTAGCCAGCTAACTAGCTACACGCTGTTCTCATTCAACCAAGTATGTTGCATTTGTCAGTAAGTTAGCTGTGGCTGGTGGTATTTATTCAGTGGGGGCTGGTCCTTTCTAACAAATTTGGGGCGTTATGTGGTGATATTATTCAAAAATGAACACAACTCTTGGATGTTTTGCTAGCTTTGCTAATAGTTAGCTTGTTGCTAAGTGAGCCAGCGGGGTAGCGTTTGCCAGGTGGTTGGGCAATGACTGGCAGCTACTTTGCTTTGTTGTGCTTTGGCTTGCTAAAAAGCGCCAGGACCAACATGTGCACCACACCTTGATGGTCTGTTAGCTGATTACTCGCAGTACTGTCACTACGTTATAACCAAGAAGGATACAGTAACTGAGTTAATAAATAGCCGTGTAGCAATGTTGGCACATGCTGACGCCTCGTATATCTTCATGCTGGGTTAATCAGCCAAGCTTCGTAGATATGTGAAAGCGATCTGTAGGACGGGTGGGGGATATTTAGGCCAAACTTTACGACGTAGCGACATGCCACGCCGTTAACGTGGATAGGTCGACCTCCCTGCTCACCAATTAACAATTTCGGGAGTTGCGTGTAGCTAATATACGGGGCGACTCGGTCGTATTGAAAAGTTGACATATTGTTTCTGCTTGATGAACCCAGTTTAGCCATGAGGACATTGAAGAAGAGATGGGAAATGAGACTGGCAAGGACAGACATATCATCACTCTGTAATGCTAGCTGCCGTGGCTGTCCCAACACACTTCTCCTTTGCCCTCCCTGCTGCAGTCTTCCTTTCATTAAAAAGTCGACCTCTACTGCAATCCCTCTTGACTCCTTTGAGAAAAGTATGTTTTCTCATTGACTTACAGACTTCCCTGCAGCCAGATTTGGAGGAGCATCTTTCTATATTTTTTTACAGACACATATAATACATTTTTACACATAGTTTTATGGTAAAATAGATTATTAAAATGTTAATATTTTGATGGATTGGAGTCTTTCCTCACCAATACAGAATTTTCTTTTTCTTTTAGTTCTGACCTTCCAAATTTTGTTTATTTTTTTTTTCTTTATAGGGACTAAGACACACAAAAGAAGAAGTTCTTTTTTAGAGGTGGTTTTCTATCAAACAGAAAATAAAGAAATTACAAGACTACTTCCATTTAAGCAGTAACGTGTAGCTATGTGTTTGTAGTCCAAGAATGGTGGGAGTTGCTTGTGTTGATGCGTTTATTAAATATGGAGTGTTGTTTTATTATTTGACCTGCTAACCCAAAAGCAAAAAGAGGGGTGCATCATATGTTTTCTTATGTTACCCGTGTTTTGACAGAACTTATGTAAGAGCTCCTGATTCATTGAAATGTTTACATGTTTCCTGCTCAAAATTCAACCTTGTCCCTTAAAGGGTTTTGGTTAGCATAGCATTATAAATATCTGAGAGGAAACTATCTGCTTCAAATGTTGACGACGTCAGCGGAACCAAGGTGTGAGTTTGTTGTGCAGAAAAGTGAACCCTGTATGAAACCGGTCACGTCACACTCAGGGCTTCAGCATACAAAAAAACCCCACATTTTTACTTACCTCTTTTATTTTGAAGTGTGAAAAGCCCTTTGGCAGCCCGTAGCATATGGATTTGTTTAAATGTGTAAAACCCTTAGCTATCCCATGTTTTACTGAGGATTTTGTTCGTCAAATTTCTTACCACATTATCCACTTTGCAGGAGTCTTAGCTTCCCGCATATACGGCTGTCCTAATTTCTTTTTGCTGTTCCAATTTAATCAGGATAAAGATGAAAACATTATCCCATGCCAGGTTGCTAGAGTCTGTTTAACTGACGTTTCCTTTGGCACTGTCCCCATTTGTTTTATGTTGCACAGCAAGCAAGAGCCGAGCAGGAGGAAGAGTTTATCAGCAACACCTTGTTCAAGAAGATCCAAGCTCTCCAGAAGGAGAAGGAGACCTTGGCAGTCAACTATGAAAAGGAGGAAGAATTTCTGACGAATGAACTGTCGAGGAAACTTATGCAAGTGAGTGATCGGATCAAGAGGGGCGGGGATCGGCTTTGCAGAATTTTCAAACTTTCAGAGTTTTGACCAGTTTTTGTTCAGTGATCATTAGCGGATGATTTAAGCACATTTTGAAGGTAATTTTAGAGGCTTTGTACATTTTTTTGCGTCAAACTCATTTTGTCATCCATCAAAAATTTTGGTGCTAGAAATTTCACCTCGGTTGGCTGTATTGCCTCAAAAGTGAACTTAATTGGTGCTCTGTTTCAGCCAACTTTATGTAAAAGTGGGCCAAGGAAAACGTTCCTTCACCAAATATTGTGTATTTACAGGTAAAGGTGTAACATCCTACTTATAATTGTGTATGAGTCGGGATGCGTTTCTGGTGCAGAAGCAGTTTCCAGGAACAAGAACACATTTTTTTGTATGCAGTGTTGGTCAGGTGGATCTCCTGGATTCTTACCTGAACCAGGGGTGGATTTTCATGAAGGGAGATTTCTTAACTGTTAAATATTTCCAGTGTTTTGTTTCACTCATGTCCCAGATTAAACCTGTTGAGCGTTCATATTTTCTCTTAAATCAAATTTTTATATTTGTTTGCAAACATCGTGTTCAAACCCAGCCATGTTTCTGTGAGCTGATATTTAAATGCATTCATAAAGTCAGACACACTTACCGGAAATCTGAATTAAATGAAGTGTAAACTTCACCTTCAGTGTTTGTGGAGGGTAACCATTGTTAAATATTCGCAAGTTATGGCTGTTGAGCTCTGGGTTGTAATCTTGAATAGTTTGTGTCTTCTTATATAAGAAAGTTCTGACTATATTCATTGAGCTACTGCTGGAGGGAACGTGTGGCGAAGAGGTAGACCCCATAATCATAGGCTATTAGTACTCGACACTGCCTCCTGGGATTCAGTTTCTGACCTTGGGACCTTTGCCTCATATCTCCCCCTGATCCCCCACCCCCTTCTCTCTCTGCCCAGTTCTCTGTTTGCTGCAAATTAAGGCATCAAAATCTTCGAACAAATCAGCTCCTGTTACACCTTTACCTGGAGATTAGAATGACTTTAATTATGTTATAAGGTTCTTGCTGTGACAGAATAATAAGTTACATATTGCTAAAGATCACAACTTCTTTGTGACCAGATCAAAGGTTAAAGTAGGTGTTACTTCTTACAAATGCTATTTTAACATCTTACAGTTTTGACAATTTGCCCTAATTTCAAACCATACTTAAAAACATTGATATTTTGTAAATTTTAAAAACTTGCATTTGAAGAATTTCAAACTCACAATGGATGGAAACATTTTAATTCTCAGTCCCAGTGGTGACATTGTTTCTGCTCTGGTTTTCTCTGCTTCAGGAGCAAAAAAACAAAAACCGATGGGAATATGATAGCTCTGCAAAGTCTCTCTGAAATGAAACCAAACAAGCAAATGTTCAGAGTCAAACATAGGAGATAAAAATATACCTTAAAGTCTTAGCCTGGTTGGACAGCAAACTATCTCCAACTTTGAATTTAAGCCTGCCTTGTGTGTAGAGAAACTCACTATAGAAACAGCTAAATGTGTTGTTTGGTTGTAACAGGGTAAATAAAATGTCCTTTTAAGAATGAGAACAGAGAAATCTGTAGCTGCAAACTACTGTAGGAGACTATTTTGCTGAAGCCAAAATAGTCTGCAAGTTGATTAAAATGACTTCTCTGGGTTTGCCACAATTTACTGAATATCTCTATTCACATGAATACCGTGGACTGATAACTAATTGTGTGTGAATTTAGCTTATTGGTAGCATCTACAATGTAGGAAACATTTCCACTAATAAGCAGGTATCAAAATAAAAATGCTTTTTTTCCCCCCTCTTTCCAGTATTTCACATTAAGTGAATTTAAATTCTTTTTCCATATTGGTTAGCGAGTTATGTAATTCGTAACAGAGATGCTCTGATCTGCTCTGCTGGGCCGCACCCTGGTTTTGTTTTTAATTCATGAGCCCAAAGTTCTGTGGTTGCCATGTAATTTTTTCCTGTCTCTCTCTGGGAAGTTCGTCCCCAAATTCAATACAATGTTTTGTTTTACTCCAAGTATGTAAGCCAAATTTATAAATCTTTATTCAGGCTGCTGCTCTAGGTCATATTTTGTCTTTTGTTTTTGTACATTGCATGCATTTTGTTCATCCCCCTTTTTCCTTTGTCTGCCTTTCTGTTATAGCTCCAACATGAGAAGGCGGAGTTGGAGCAGCACTTGGAGCAGGAGCAAGAGTTCCAGGTCAACAAGTTAATGAAAAAGATTAAGAAAATGGAGAATGAAACCATCTCGAAGCAGCTAACTCTGGAACAGGTAGGCTTGTTTTTGAAGACAAAAGTGTCTATAAGCTGCCTGTCAGCTCAGCTACAGTTTTAATGTCTACATCTTTTTCTTGTTCTTCTTTACATGTTTTTATTTGTGTCAGCAACAGGCTCTCCCACCTGGGAATGAACTTTACTGCAGCAGACGTTTTTTTAAATTAACGATTTGTATTTACAGAAAAAAGCTTCAAGATTAATGTATAATACCTCCATGGATTATGCTCTGCAGAATCTTTTTTTTTCTTCATAAATTTAGTTCAATGATGCCAAAAAGAACAAAAAGTTCTTATTTTATCTTTTTTATATCAGGCAGAAATTAAATAGAATCATCATTCTCACAAGATTTAGACTGTTTGCTCTCAGCATTATTTTAGAATATGGCTGCAAGAAGGAAAATATGCTTTAGCTCTCAGTACAAGGACTTTACCTGCTATTGTCTGTGTTGCCATGAAGCTGCCTGTTGCCCTCATCACTGCCTATATAACAGGAGAACCTTCACCATGTAGTTCAGCTCCTACAATGTGACCATATTGCATTAGCATGCTGGACATTTTTTGAGAGAGTATATGATTATTATTGACAGATTGTGAAATTTACACACACTTAAGATTACAGTTTAGGAAAACCCAGATGAGAATGCAGCAGGTTTCTACGTTTCTGTTTGGTTAATTTCCAGTATTTTTGCTGGTATGGCGATGGATCAGTGTCCTGGACATTAGCATGTTTTGTTGCAAAATGTACATTTCAGCCCTAGAATGGTGTGAAAATGCCAGTTGAAAGGTTGTGAGGGTGTCATCACTCTGTAAAATCAGGTGCGTTCTAATAAGGGTAAAAATGGCTTCTCAGAGAAGAGGAAGCCATTACTCCTACAGGAACATAAACAGCCAGATTAGTTTGTAAATTACCTCAACGACACAGACCTTGATTTTGGAGACATGGGATCTGATGAGACTAAAATTGTAGTATTTGAAGGGTATGGCCAGTGACAAT